>JAXGGA010021656.1:0-10000 GCA_038373865.1 Uloborus plumipes | reverse complement strand
TTTTACTTCTTTAAATGTTCTTAATTTCCTAAAGGAATTTCCTAATTTTTCCGAATTATAAAATACAATGAAGCCCAATCAAAATAAATAAATTTTAAATTTCAATATTGCAATATTGTTTCCAAAGTTGCTGAATCTTCAGAAATTCTTCTGAATATGAAATTTTTCAGGAGGTCACAGTGACCTCCTTTGACCTTCCATTGGGGAGCCTCTAAAAAACATTCACAGAGTATTTCCTTTTTCCTATATTTATAGTCATTGCCAGCTAGTAATATGTAAATTCAATAATTTCCTCAGTAATGATTTATCGTTTTTTGAGTTAATTGCAACAAAAAGCTAAAAGTTCTAAAAATTCAGACAAAATTAAGTGTAGTGAGTATTTTTCTTTCGCTAAACACACATATATACATTATTATTATATCCTTCGAGCTTTAGCAGATCTGACCTACATACTGGACCCATTTTACTACGAAAAAACGTATTGAAATGCGCTACATTTTTTTTCTTTAAAACTAGAAAAGACCTCAGGCCGCATTCCTTTTTATGTTGCTTTACACCTATACAGTTGCAGGTATCATATAAGATTTTTAAAAAATAATCACAATATGTAAAATATAAATAAATAGAAAACTTCAATGTTGCATTATTGTTTCCAAATTTGTGAATCATCAGCAAAATTTTTCGAATATAAACTTTTTAGGGAGGTTACTGTGACCTCCCACTAGAATATTCCTGAAGATACCTCACCGAGTTTACTGTTTCCAATATTTCAAAGCTGGTATAATGCACACTCAATAGTTCTCTTAATAATAATTTATTGTTTTTTGAGTTAATTGCAATTAAAAAGCTAATAGTTGTAAAAATTTAGACAAAATGAAGTGTTTTTAGTCTTTTTCTCTTTTTCTATACAAATGTCATTATTATAAATCATTATATGCTTAAAGTTTCAGCATATTTGACCTACTTGATGGACATATTATACTATGAGAAAAAAGCATTAAAACGAGCTACAAAAAAATATTTTCTTGAAAACTAGAAGAGACCCCATACTTTTTTCTTTTTTACGTTATTCTATATATAAGGATTATTGAACCTACACATCTGTAGGTTCAATAATCCTTAAAATAAATTTTTTCTAGGGTTGCTGTTCTGAATTAAATGCGATCGAAAAACCACAAATTTTGGAAATTTGAAAAATATCAAAGTATATTTCTCTTTAAAGCAATGAAATACTAAGCAGTTTTCGTACCTCACATTCTTTTTCTAGTATACCTTTTCAGTATATGTTAAAAAATATTCGGGGATTTGCTTTTTGGCGGAAATAACGCAGTTTAAAGTCGAGCAAAAAAGGAATAAAAACCATACTTTGCGGCCGCTGAACTAAAGAAAGCAACAATCCCCTACCCAAACAACTACGGATCCTCATAACCAGACACTGTACAATCAATAAATGTAAGCATAACCTTGAGGTGGTATTTCTGTAAAAACTACAGCCCACTGAAATGCGTCTTTCAGTCGTTTTACCAAAAAAGCGCCTCAAGAGCTCAAACTTTGGGAATTTTTACCGAGGGAGCAAAATTTTAGTTATATAATTTGCATTGAATTTATATCTTTAAAAAAAACCCCTTCCTTTAAAATATAAGATAAATGATCTTAAACGCCGGCCAGCTTGGCTAGTGGTCAGAGGAGTCTGGCCCGGATGGTGTCGTCCCGGGTTCAAATCCCGGCTCGGACATGGATGTACTTTCTCTCTTCTGTCCTTGTCCTTCCCTTGTGTGAATGTGTTCTTGTGCTGTGAATGGATGCCCCACCCTATAAACTGGTCCGTGTGGCATCCATGTGTACTGTCGAAGTCGGACTTCACACCAAATTATAGTACAGTTGGAAAAGCAAAGCAGCGCACTCCAAATTTGCCAGCTTAGTTCGCACAAGGCAACAACAATGATCTTAAATGATCTATGAATGTAGAAAATATCAACATCTGGAGAACGATAGATATCGGTATTAAAATTTTGATATCGTCCAATCCTATTGCGAAATTGCCAAATTTAGGTTTCTCAAAATTTCGTTACGTAGCTCAAAAGAGCAGTTTGTCAAAAAAATTAATGAATAAACACAATTATACGTTTCTTGTAGTTATAATTTTACTGGTGTTAGTTAAGAATCAAAATATCACTTATCAAGAATAACGTAAAAACGATTTAACTGTACTTGTGATTTTATAGAAGCACGACTTTTTTACACTCATATATGAAATTGGAATGTTATCAATTGCTAAATTCCTTTTTACATTCATTATTTTTCTTTTTTGGGCAGTTATTTCTGAATTCGGTTCAAAACGTTTCCACTTTTTCCTAGCATAAAACTCGACTTGATTGATACTTCTTCCAGATGCTTTTTCTTCACACAAGGTTGCTTAGGTACATGTCCATGCATACATGCGAATAGACCAAGAAATTTTTGGCAAAAAAAAATTCATTAACAAAACCATAGATATGGGTGCTTGGCATACACGACAGGAAGTACGCTACAGTTCCGGAGCATTATTTGAAACTGTCGGAATTTTTATAGCATTTTTTTAACTAATCAGCTAGTATTAAAATGAGGAATTGTGTCAATATGACAGGGGAAGTAAGGGAACGTTGCTGAAAGGAAAACAATTTTCTCTCATTTCATGGTTTGTGGAGGAGGCTGAAAAAGACATGCTTATCTTTCTATGAGGAAATGGAAAAGAGGCAGGTACGTTTCAAGAGGGAGTTTTTTTTCCCCTGGATATGAGAAAAAGCTGTTTTCTTTTATAATTAATTGTTGTAATAATATTTAAAAGTATTGTAAGCATTCAGTATTATGTATTCAAAGTAAGCATTCAGAGAAAAAATATGAGTGCAGGGTGTTTTGATATTTACCGTAAAAAGGACAGAACTCTTCTAAAAATGATAGCGTGAAACCATAGTAATTGAGTGTTTTCCAGTTCCAAAGTATATTAATATACAGAACAGTTTTAAATAAAACAGTCCACTTGTTTTTTTATTGCTACAACTGAACATAACTTTAAAGACAGTATTTTCGATAGTAATAAGAAAAAACAAGTTTTTACAAGAATTTAAACTTTAGTGATGTAGCCGGCGTAATTATACGTTATTATAAAAAACCAATGATTCCCAGACCGTGTGAACTTTTACTGTCAGAGTTAATTTTTGTATCAAAATTACTGAAAGTGTAGAAATTAAATAAAAAGGTAAGCAAATACTTGAATTCTTCTCCGAGTCGTAATAACTGCGAAGTTACTATAGTAATTCAGTTATGAAAGGAGAACAAGACTATTTTTTTAATGAATTTCTGTGGATATTTAAAAAAAATGTGAGTATTATTTTATAGAATTAAACTAGAATATAGTAATCGAGATTGATACCTCGTTATTAAAATTTAGAGTTGCTAATTAAAAAGGTTCGTTTTATTATTACAATATGTGAATGTCCAGAGCATGTGAAGAAAATATTAATTAGAATAGTTTTCAGATACAAGTTTAAAATTAGCACGGGTTTGTTTTGGATGGACAAAAACAGTTTACGAGAATGTAGAAACTTGTCTTCATAAAATTAAAACAGAATATAGAATTAAGAAATCCCTCAATTAAAAAAAAATGGCTGTTCATCGCAAAAGGGATGTCAAATCCCCCTGGGGGGAGGACTAGTCAGAATTATGCCAAGAGAGGCGCCGTCTGCCCAGGGAGATTTTTTTTGTATCCCCTAAGCAATGAGAAAAAAATAAAGAAAAGAAAAGAAATAGATAGTAAATTTAAATTTGTGAGATTTTTTTCCCTTTTTTTTTAACTTCTGGGAAAAAAATGAAGCTAATGTTTTTTGATTAGCCACTAACATTCAGTTAAAAATAATCATGATACATTCAGAGGATACCAACATATTTATGTTTCTAATTTTGTGAAAAAAATAACATTAAAACCACAGCTTATCTCTACTAATAATAAAGCTGAAGGTGGTTCTGTCTGTTCTTCCTTCTTTCTTTCTTTCTGTCTGTCTGTCTGTTACGCGCGTAGCGCCAAAACCGTTCGGTCGATTTTCATGCCACTTGGCACAAAATTAGTTTGTAGCATGTAGTTTTGCACCTCGAAGCGATTTTTCGAACATTCCATTTCGTTCTTTTTCTATTCGAATTCTTAGAGGAAATTCGATAAAATAGGGAAGAAATATTCCATACACATTTTCAAGTCTTATGTCATTCGAAAGCTTGAAATTTTCTGCACAAAATGACGTTTTTTCGAAGTTTCTACGATCATCAGGAGAGCTGTAACAATTGTTTTTAGAATCACGAAATTCAAGGCTTACCTTCAGTAAAGCAAGCCAAACGATTCTAAAATGGCTTTGCTCGTGAATAAAATTTGTTTGAAAATAGAGATGAAATGAATTATTTTATCAACGGAAATCAACTTTTCATGTTGTTACCATGGTTACGTTTTTATTTCGTTCTTTTTCCCTTAATAATTTTAAAAATGTATTTGTTTTTGTAACAATCCAAACTCCAAGCCTTATTAAAATTAGTCAAATGAAATATTAAAAACCGTGATAAGATGGCACCTGTCAATCAAATGAGAAATCGAGTCCTTTCCTTAAAATACAGGATACCATTCTAAATTTATCGTCTGCAAAACATATTTTACTTCATTATTAATTTATTTCAATACAAATTGCAGCAAATGGCTTGAGTGAACGAATTTAGCTTTTAATTTATCGTTTGCTGGTTGATCTTTGTCGATGTTTATTGTTTTTATTATCATTGTGAAGAATAATGCACGAAATTTCTATGACTAATACTTAAAATTTTTAGGATCAGTTGAGTTTAAAAGAAAAAATTGCTCCAAATATACTTTTGCAATGTGATTATTTATTGTTGGACTGTAATTTGCAGCAATAATTGCATTTAATAAATAATGAAAGACAATATTAAAAATTATTTTTTGGCGACTTTTTTACAATTTGGCATTCAATTCTATTTCAGTATATTTACTTCTATCTTATTGCGATATTGCAACGTTCTTTCTAAAGTATGTCATTTCGGAAAATGTATTATTTTGTTTTTGAAGTTAGGAAAGAAAACTTTCTTCTTCTTTTAAACTTTGGTAAGATTTCTGTTGGTTTCTGTGAGCAACAAAATTTTTCTTATTTTTTCTTTTGGCTTATTTTTGTGCACCTATCTTTGGGGTTGCATTCGAATGTCCCCAAGGGAGTGATTTACCCCTTTTATGGGGTAATCAGGGCTTTCAATGCAGACCAAAGTGATATGAATTGGCGCGACCACTTGGCGATATCTCGCCAAGCTTTTGGTCACCAAGTGTTTGACGCCAATTTGGCGACATATCGCTAAGTTGGCAATAAATTTAGCGAAAAAAAATTTTTTTTTTGGGTTCAATTTGGCGCTATTGGCGATATTTTGCGAAAAATCTACTGAATGATGTTAAAATCGGCGATATTTAGGAGATTAATCATTGTAAAACATTTTTTTGCATTGTTTCGTGGCAAACTAGGGATGCAAATGTTTGAATTGTTATCTTAATCACTTCAAGCACTATTTTAGCACTTAAGGCATCTACTAAGAAATTTACACCTAAAAGGAAGTAGTGTAGGATTCATACCAAATTTTTATATCATACTTTGAAGGAATTATAGTTGAATTATAACTAAAATAGAGTATTTTTTTCTGCTATATAATTTTTTTACAAATGAACTTTTAATTTTATACCACGGGCAAAGCCGTGCGGGTACCGCTAGTTTATTAATAATTTAAACCAGCAAAAAAAAAAGGTAGGGAAGTAGCCAAGGAAGGGGAATGGAGGGAGATCCTTGATATTTAGCCCTTCAATTTACGTTGCAAAGGTAGCCTAGAAGTGAATTTTTCAAATTTTAAGTTTCAAAGAATTCTGTGGCAAAATTCCCGAACATCTTCCTTTCACATATCTTAATAATCAAAGATGCGTATTTAGGACTTCAATTTCAAAAAGTCTCGAAGAAAGATCACCCAATCAAACCCCCGAAAAATGCCCGCTCCCTAGCATTAATTAATGCCGAAATTTTCATTTTTAGGGTTTCAATTTGAAATATATTCCGATCCTTCGAACCTTCTCTTTCTCTTAATATCATGAAAAATCGTCTAAAATTTTGTTTTTAAGGCTTTTTTTTTTCAAAAAAATTTCCAGGTGTCCCCCAAACCCACTGATAACATTGAAGCTTAATTAGGATTGCGTGTTAAAAGCTAACTTAGATCGTTTTCCTGCAGAACGTACACCTTCGCTCACCAACATAATTCAATTTTATTTGAAAGGCTTCAATCTCTAAGCATTTCTGGGGTAAAGCCTTGAAAACTCTTCCCCTAACATGATTGAAATTAGAATGAAATTACGTTTTTGGAGATTGAGTTTTCGAAACATTGCTGATCTCTAACTATTTTTAGAACTACAAAATTCCGGAGAAGGGCCCCGAATCCCTTTCTCTCGAAAAAATCAGAGATAATCTACGGCTGCGTGTTTAAAATTTTAATTAAAAAAAACATGCCGGGGAAGAGCCACCGAACCTTTACTCCCCCTAATTTTACCAAAGATTGTCTCAGAATGTATTCTTAACCCTACACTGCATGATTTTTTGTTCTTTGAAAGAACTATATATATTTTTCAGTGTAATAATTAAACATTGGAAAACATTTTTTGAAATTTAATTTTGAGGATAGATGGTTATATTTACTTTAAAGATGCCTAATACTTGCTTTTTATGCTTGAGTTGCAGTAAGCTTGGTCATAAGTAAAAAAAGTCCATGTAGCCAATTGGCAACGCTATGCAGTGTAGGGTTAAAACAACAAATTAAAAACCTTCTGGGGGTGGCTCCCCCAAATCTCTTCTCCCCTTAACGTCACTAAAGATTGCCTAAAGCTGCATTTCAGAGCTACAATGTCATAAAATTCGGGATGAGAGATCTCGAGCCTCCTCTCCATAAGATAATCGGAGATAATGCTTTTATAGATTCAATTTCTAAACATTGATGAAGGAGTATTCTCTCTCGAACCTCTTCTCCCTTTAATATAACCAAGAGTCGTGTAAAATGCATTAAAGACTACAAATTGAAAAAAAAAAAAAAACTTTCTGGAGCGGTCCTCTCAATCTCTTCTCCTCTTAACATCAACAAAGGTTGCTTAAAATTTCGTTTTATAGATACAATTGCGAAAAATTTAAGGGGAGAGTCCTCGAGCTCCCCTAACACAATCTAACAGCAGCCTTTCTAAAGATTTAATTTCAAAATATTAACGAAGAGTAACCTCGAGACTCTTCTTCCTTAACATAACCGAAAACGTCCATAGTGCATTTTTAAGACTACAAGTTACAAAAAATCTGGAGAAAAAAGTCCTTGCGAAGAATGCTCTCTTCGCAAGTTTTTTCTTGTTTAACTTTGGAAAACACTATTCAAAGCTATCTCTGATGACACTATGACAGGAACAGTTTTGTTGATCTGCTTTGGACATTTTTCAAAATTGAAGTCTTTAACACGTAACTTTAGACGATTTGTGACGACGTAAGGGGTTAGGCGGCTCTTCTCTGCAAATTTTCTGCCTTTAAAAACGCAACTTTATACTTTGGTGCCGTTGAGAAAACGGAAAAGTTCGGAGAACTACGTTGGTAATTTTTCGACAATGAAGCCTGAGAAACACAATTTTAGGCTATATTTGACATCGTTTAGGAAATGAGAAGGTTTGGAGTCTCTCTAAAAAAGTTTTTCAAAGTTTTAAAGTCTTAAAAACGCAGTATGGTGGCTCTTAGAATACCCCTCTTGGTTTGGGAAGTTCCCTTTCAATGGAAAAAATTCCGGCCTCTATCTGTTATTTTTTAAAATTGAAGTTTGGAAAATTCAATTGTAAGCTTTCTTTACCGACGTTAGGGTGCTCGGGGGACGGAGGGGGGGTTGAATTTGAAGCTCTAGAAACGCAATTTTCTGCAATCAAGACGTTTAGTGAAAAGGGGGAAATATTTAGTATATTCTTGGCTAATTTTCGGATTTGAGATCTTAAAAGATACAATTTAGACTGTCTTTGGTAGTAATTTCATGTAAAGAGTGAAGATTCGGGAAGTTCGGTGGTTCACTCCCAATTTTTTTTTTTTTTTTGAAATCAAAGTTCAAAAAACGCATTTTTGGCATCATTTGACAAACTAGAAGGAGCTTTAGGGTTCGGGGACCATACTCAGAAAATTTTTGAGGTTGAAGTTTCGAAATCATGATCTTGGGTTACATTTTGAGGATGTGATTTTCTCCTTCTGAAACTTGTGAAGTTTGTTCTTAAAATACTTTTTCTTGAAAATTGATGAGGAGAGGATTTGTTTGGGCGTTTTCTCTGAAAATATTCAACAAAGAGGCCCTAGAAACGTGGTTTGAGGCTTTTTTTCTGGTAATGTTAGAGAGGTCAGGAGTTTTTCTTCCTTCTTAAATCAAATTTTAATCTTTAGACTTTAGAAAGGGAAGAAAGTGGAAAGAGGTTCCATTACTAAGTTGTTTTAAATGTAAGCACCAAAAGTAGTTCAGTTATACTTTATGTTTGCTCAAATTAGGGGAGAAATTGGGAAATTAAAAGTAAGTAAATTGGTAAAACAGGTTTTTAAAAAAAATCAAATATCAAAATACACTGAAATGACAAAAGTCATGGGATAGCAATATGCAAATTTTCAGATGGCAGTAGCATCGCATAGAACAGGTATAAATGCGCAGTGCTTTTACAGAGCTTTCATTTCTGTTCAAGTTATTCATGTGAAGAGGTTTTAACGTGATGATGACCGCACGACGTGAATTAACAGACTTTGAACGCGGAATGTTAGTTGGAGCTAGACGCATGGGTCATGCCATTTCGGAAATCGTTAGAGAATTCAACATTCCCAGATCCACTGTGTCAAGAGTGTGCCGAGAGTATGAAATTTCAGGCATAACATCCCACCATGGACAGCGCAGTGGTCGACCGCCTGCACTTAAAGATCGAGACCGGCGCGTCTGCAAAGAGTCGTAAATTCTAACAGACAAGCAACACTGCGTCAAATCACCGTAGAAATCAATGTGGGACGTACAATGGACGTGTCTGCTAGAACTGTGCGGAGAAATTTGGATTTCTTGGGCTATTCCAGCAGAAGACCGACTCGAGTGCCTTTACTGACAGAACGACATCGCTTGCAGCGACTCTCGTGGGCACGTGAGCATATCGGTTGGTCCCTAGATGAATGGAAAACCGTGGCCTGGTCCGATGAGTCACGATTTCAGCTGGTAAGAGCCGATGGTAGGGTTCGAGTGTGGCGCAGACCCCACGAAGCCATGGACCCAAACTGTCAGCAAGGCACTGTTCAAGCTGGTGGTGGCTCCGTAATGGTGTGGGCTGTTTTTTCATGGCATGGACTTGGTCCTCTAGTGCGACTGGACCGAACATTGACTGGAAATGCTTATGTGCAGCTACTTGGAGATCACTTGCAGCCATTCATGGACTTCATGTACCCAAACAACGATGGGATTTTTATGGATGACAATGCGCCATGTCACCGGGCCACAACTGTTCGCAATTGGTTTGAAGAAAATTCTGGACAATTCCAACGAATGATTTGGCCACCTAGATCGCCCGACATGAATCCCATTGAGCATTTATGGGACACCATCGAGAGGTCTGTTCGTGCCCAAAATCCTGCCCCATCAACGCTTTCACAATTATGGACGTCTATCGAGACAGCATGGCTCAATATTCCTGCAGAAGACTTCCAACGACTTGTTGAGTCCATGCCACGTCGAGTTGTTGCACTTCGCCGGGCAAAAGGAGGGCCGACACGATATTAAGAGGTATCCCATGACTTTTGTCACTTCAGTGTAATTAAACGCAACTAGTTTCCTGGTAGCTAGTATTTCAAAAATTGGTTTATAAACAGGCCAACTGAGTTTCTAATGGTAGATTTTTTCTACTATCAGGTGAAGGTAT
>JAXGGA010021655.1:0-16232 GCA_038373865.1 Uloborus plumipes | reverse complement strand
AACCCTAGGAGAAACGCTACAGGAATGATTGATAACCTCTCAAAATAAGAAGTGGAATATGCCAACCGTCACTTATAACTAGCATTTCACAGTTTGCAATATTTCTGTATTATATATCTTCAGGAGCCATAGGCATTGCAATAAAGTAGTAGTAGTGTAAAAAGTCTATGTTCCTTTTCATCCAGATCCCATTGCTGTCCCATTCTGAAAATTTTACCACATACACTACATTAGGAAGTAATATATATATATATATTTTAGATTTTTAAAAAATACACTTTTTGAGATATTCAAGGTCAAATAATGCTTTCGGTGACCTTGAAATATTAACATCACGAAACCTTATCAAATTATATATCATATGAAAGCTTGTTTAAAGAGTTTTAAAATGACATATAACAAAAGACTTTAGCTGCAATAGAAGCTGAGAAAATTGAATCTTTGTATGTACCAAAATTCGACTTTTTGCCATTTTTCGAGCTTTTTAGGGGGTCCCCCACAAAAAACTAACAGCTGAAAAAAATTTTAAAAATCATTTTTTTGTATCACTTTATAGACGTATTCAACCCTAGGATTTTTTTTTTTTTTTTGAAATTGGTGATGGTCAAGTTTTGAGGCTTGTTGATTTCACATGGAATGACCCTATCTCGTTTTCTGGTTTTGTCGTTAAGTGAGCGAATGAAATTAGTCTAATATTATTTATTTTTTGATGACCTAATTTTATTTACTTATCTGGGTTCGTTAAGTACATGTGTACAAATTGTATTTTCAAAAAAATGTAACATAGCTCCTTCATCCACCAAACCCTTCGATTATGTGAATGTAACTTGAATAAATGTATAAATAAAATGGGAAGTTTCTGTTCGAATCGCGTACAGCAGTGGTTCTCAACCTTTTTACAGCTACCGCTCCCTTTAGGATTGAAAATTTTTTCATCGCCCCCTTTGAGAACGGGCGTAAAACTGGAAGGGGGAGAGGAGAAAAGCGGTTTTTTTTTTGGCCAATTTAACTCTATAATTTTGCCCAAACAGATTGTTTGAAAATGACTACAGAGCAAAAAAACTTATGCTTAATGTTTTTTTTGTTTTTCCTTTATGTGAGATTTTTTTTTTTTTTTAAAGGAGCATTTTTTCTGCAGAAATACTGTGTCAGAGTAATAATTAATGCCTGGAATGGGACCAATAAATGAGTGAACTATTTTTAAGGTAAATGAGAACAACACGGTTTGAAATAAAAATGCACCATTTTCAACATTTTTATTTGAAAACTAATATATTTTGAAAAATACACAATGTTTTAATAGTTCCTTAAACAGTCTGACTCCAAACATTGTGCACAGTGTTGTTCTTATTTCCTTGCAACTATGCAATACACATCCTATTTAGTACTTGCGGATAAAGGATTTTACTGTTGAAGGGCAATAACAAACCGGACTTTCTAATTTTCTCAGGAGCGACAAAGATTTGAAACTATGACCTATACCTGTCACCCTTAAGAATTACAAATCAAGTTAAATTTTAAAAAAAAATGAAATAAGTTGAATTTAGAAATTACAAGGTAAGTTAATTTCAAAGAAATTATTTTTGACTCTTTTTGAATTTATTGCTGTGAAGGTTAGATAAAATAACAAAAGTTATAGGTATAATTTTGGCGACATCAGAGTAAAAATTGATATTTTTATAATCCGATATTGGGAATATCCCCCGAAATTAGTTTTGGAAACGAAGTCGTAAAATTTCAGTTTCTTTATTCTTAGTGTTCGTGGTGTTGAGACTTAGGTTCAGGTTCCGCTCCCTGCCCCCAGGTCAAACATTTAAAATTCATGCAATTTTACGCAATTTTTGGTAACATTAAATAGCGAGAAAGATTCCTTTCATAATGATTTTTCAAAATTGAAGTTTTTTTAAGGTTAAGTTTGACAATATTAGGGAGTCAGAGATAGTTCCAGCTTTCCCTGAAATTGAAGTATACAAAACGCTAATTTAAACCTTTTTAGCCTACTTTCCCGTTAAAAATGAAAGAAAGACGAAAAAAGTATTAAAAGTAGCTTAATGTATCTAAAAAATATCGCCAATAAAAAAAATAAAAAGGTAAAATGAATATCGAAAAATTAAAAATTTGAAAGTAGGGTATTGAGATGGGGAATTTGTGTGTCGGTCGGTCTGTCTGTCCCCCCCCTAATAACTTTTGAATGAACATCCTGATTTGGACAAACTTTTTTTTGTTGGAAAGATCTCGGCGAGTACAGCTCATTCCCATATTTGATTTTTCGATTTGAACAATTTTTGGTTCAACTTTGAACCGTTCAAACAACCGGTCCCGCGATGCTAACTTTTGAGTGAACAGTCCGATTTGAACAAACTTTTTTTTGTTCGAAAGATCTTTTCAAGGATACTTCATTCCCATGTCTACATTTTCGATTTGAACAATTTTTCGTTCAACATTGAACCGTTCAAACAAGCTGACACCCCTAATAACTTTTGAGTGAACAGTCTGATTTAAATAAACTTT
This sequence comes from Uloborus plumipes, assembly GCA_038373865.1. Classification (NCBI taxonomy): domain Eukaryota; kingdom Metazoa; phylum Arthropoda; class Arachnida; order Araneae; family Uloboridae; genus Uloborus; species Uloborus plumipes. The sequence continues at coordinate 13,721 of JAXGGA010021655.1, read as the reverse complement.
TTTTTGTTCGAAGCATCTCGGCAAGGATACTTCATTACCGTATTTAAATTTTCAATTTGAACATTTTTGGTTCAACATTGAACCATTCAAGCAACCTTTCCCCACCTAATAACTTTTGAGTGAACCGTCCGAATGGAATAAACTTTTTTTTGTTCGAAAGATCTCGGCGAGTGCAGCTCATTCCCATATTTGATTTTTCGATTTGAACAATTTTTGGTTCAACTTTGAACCGTTCAAACAACCTGTCCCGCGATGCTAACTTTTGAGTGAACAATCCGATTTGAACAAACTTTTTTTTTTCGAAAGATCTTATCAAGGATACTTCATTCCCGTATTTACATTTTCGATTTGAACAATTTTTCGTTCAACATTGAACCGCTCAATCAAGCTGTCACCCCTAATAACTTTTGAGTGAACAGTCCGATTTAAGTAAACTTTTTTTTTGTTCGAAGGATCTCAGCAAGGATACTTCATTACCGTATTTAAATTTTCCATTTGAGCATTTTTTCGTTCAACATTGAACCGTTCAAGCAACCTTTCCTCACCTAATAAGTTTTGAGTGAACCGTCCGAATGGAATAAACTTTTTTTTTTTTTTTGTTTGAACGATCTCGGAGAGGCTTTCCCATACATTCCCATATTTCGCTTTTTGATTTGAACCATTTTTCGTTCAATATTGAATCGTTCAGAAAAAAAAAATTAACATTAGCGTCTACGGGGAATTAAGGTTGAATGTTGATCGTGAACTTAAAGTCGGATTTCCTTCAAACTAACTTTGTAAGAAAATGATTTTGATATATAACATTTGTAAAGTACTTTTCTGAGGACTCTGATTCCGACTCCGCAAACATGGCGGAAATGCAGGGTCAGAAAAAAAAATGACTGACTGTGCAGACGATTTTTTGTTTATTTATTCATTTGTTTTATTTTATTTATTGTTATTATTATTATTATTATTTTTTTTGGCAGACGATTTTTTTGTAACAAAAATTTTTCATTTACGAGAACATTTTATTCTTTATTTATATTTAACAACTGGCAACAGATTAAAAATAAAATTCGAGACATTTTATTAACGAACGAGGTTTTTTTTCTTCCTTTGATAAAATGTGTTTTGATGCTCTTTATTTTTTTTTTTTATTTTTTTTTTTTTTTTTTGAAAACGATTGAGGATTTTTTCTACGGAAGAACTGTAACACTTATTCTTTAAAAGGTGCGACAAAACTTTATTTATTCGTTTATTTACTTTTTACGTGTCCATTTCATCTGATGAGAGGAGTATATTTTTCTTTTCGAAATCAGCTCTAAGTGCTAAAAAGGTATGTTTGACATAATTTTCAGTCACAGATAATCAAGAGAATAATGATCAGATGCGAGAATGCCGATGTCGATGTACGGGAAAGTAGGCTCGTTTAGTTCTTTACAGAACTTCTTGTTTTGTTCATGTTGACTGAATAGTAAAGGTTTGGGAGTTTTCTTCGAAAAATTTTTCACATTGAACTCTGAAGAATGCGACTTTTAGTTAAATTTGGTGTTGCTAAGGGTATGCTCTAACGGCACAAAGAGTCTCTCAAGTCAGGTGGCTCTCATCGAGACATTTTTAGAAACTGACCTTGTAAAAACGCAATTTTAAGCTCTGTTTGGTCACGATTGGAGAAGAAGCGAATAGTTCAAGATTCCCTTCCTTCCGTGAAAAATTTTCAAATGGACATCAATAAAACACATTTTTTGGCTATTTTAAGTAGTTACGTTATGGAAAGGGGGACCCACCTCAAAAAACTTTTTTTAATTCTAGTGCTATTGGAAAATTTTTGGCTATCCTTCATGACATTAGGAGAAAGATTAGGGTTCGGGATTCCCCCCAAAAAATATTAAAGCTATTCCATAGCGATTTTAAAGCAGTCGCCTGCGATTTTAACCTGTCGCCTCCGGCCGAAACATGTCCTCACAAGCACATTTCAAAATATACCCGCAGCCCCCTTACCCCCCAAAATATGCCCAACGCCCCCCTGCTGCCCAAAATATGTTCACCGCCCCTCAACATCTTCCCACCGCCCACCGGGGGGCGGTATCGCCCCCGTTGAGAACCACTGGCGTACAGCATGCGATGCTACCAAGATTTTTTCTTAAAAATCTTTTTAGCCTATTTTCCCGTTAAAAATAAAAGAAAGACGAAAAAAGTATTAAAAGTAGCTTAATGCATCGAAAAAATATCGCCAAGTCCAAAAAATATCGCCAAGTTAAAAAAAATATCGCCAAGTCCAAAAAATATCGCCAAGTTAAAAAAATAAAGAGGTAAAATGAATATCGAAAAATTAAAAATTTGAAAGTAGGGTATTGAGATGGGGAATTTGTGTGTCGGTCGGTCTGTCGGTCGGTCTGTCTGTCTGTCCCCCCCTAATAACTTTTGAATGAACATTCCGATTTGGACAAACTTTTTTTTGTTGGAAAGATCTCGGCGAGTACAGCTCATTCCCATATTTGATTTTTTGATTTGAACAATTTTTGGTTCAACTTTGAGCCGTTCAAATAACCGGTCCCGCGATACTAACTTTTTAATGAACAGTCCGATTTGAACAAACTTTTTTTTGTTGGAAAGAACTTTTCAAGGATACTTCATTCCCGTATTTACATTTCCGATTTGAACAATTTTTCATTCAACATTGAACCGCTCAAGCAAGCTGTCACCCCTAATAACTTTTGAGTAAACAGTCCGAAAAAAATGACTGACTGTGCAGACGATTTTTTGTTTATTTATTCATTTGTTTTATTGAATTTATTATTATTATTATTATTATTTTTGGCAGACGATTTTTTTTGTAACAAAAATGTTTCATTCACTAGGGCATTTTATTCTTAATTTATATTTAACAACTGGCAACGGATTAAAAGTGAAATTCGAGACATTTTATCAACGGACGAGTTTTTTTTTTCTTTTTTTTTCTTTTTTTTTTTCTTTCTTTGATAAAATGTGTTTTGATGTACTTTGTACTTTTAATTTTTTTTTGAAAACAATTGAGGAATTTTTCTACGGAAGAACTGTAACAGTTACATTCTTTAAAAGGTGCGACAAAACTTTATTTATTCATTTATTTACTTTTTATGTGTCTATTTCATCTGATGAGAGAGGTATATTTTGCTTTTAAAGGTATGTTTGACATAATTTTTAGTCTTAGATAATCAAGAGAATAATGATCAGATGCTAGAATGCCGATGTCGATGTACGGGAAAGTAGGCTCGTTTAGTTCTTGACAGAACTTCTTGTTTATTAATGGGAAAATTCTTTGGGACACGGGGCTCTCATAGGCGTGAGTCCAAAGCTTTGTTTTTAGACATACACATTAAATGAAAAAAATGTAAGGGAGGCTAGATATTTTAGTAGATTTTTTAAATGTTTCAGAGGAGAATACCTTCAAGTGTTTCTTTTCTTCTTTGCTACAAATTCTCATTATTGTAAATTTTTCACCTCTCTCGCCTCTCAGATGAACGTTAACGATTAATATTCTGCCCCCTTCCTCTTCAAATCAAAACAACGGCTTTGAAACTGTCGGTAAGTGGAAAAATAAACAAGGTGGAGTTATCACTAAAAACTGGGGTTTAGGTGATGGGGGAAAGCTGTGGTCATATTTACAGTCAATGGGTCCTTTTGCAAGAGAATCTGCAAGAATTGTGCCAGAAACATTTTGCAGATTTTTTCTTGCCGCTCAATGTAATTCACATAATGTGAGCAAAAATTGAGGAAAGAACATCTTTTCAAAATCATCTCATTACCGTTCAAAGTTTTCTGGCATTTCTTCTGTAACTTCGACCAACAACTTGTCTTCAGGAAAAACTTCGTCTGGAGCTTGTTCGCTTTCGACGTTTCCAATTTGTCTGGCTGACCAGTCGTCTCTCTGTTTTCTGGATGAATCATTGCCATGAAGATCCTCTGGAAAATTTCTATCAAAGGCTTCTTTGAACATTCTCATGAGCTTATCAACTGCATCGGGATCGAAGCGAGATTCGACGGTAGAAGATACTTCGTGCAGTGGGGTGCCCAGAATTGTATTGAAAATCATGATGTAAGGAAAAAGGGCTAAAATCCACAACTAAAAATGCAGTAATATTTGTTAGTTGAGATGGAATTTAACAATACAGTCTCGAATCTCGTCAAAACGAACGCCAAAGAGCCTTCCCAAGTAACCCGAACGGTGACAGGAAAAAACGTTCCCGACAAAACGTCCCCGGAAAAAACGTCCCCGAAGAAACGTCTCCAAGGAAAAAACGTCCCCGGTGAAAACGTCCTCAAGGAAAAAACGTCCCCGGAAAAAACGTCCCCTAGGAAAAAACTTCCCTTAGGAAAAAACGTCCCCAAGGAAAAAACGTCCCCGAGGAAAAAACGTCCCCGAAGAAAGCGCGTCCCCTAGGGAAAAACGTCCCGTTGGAAAGACATCCCCGATGGAAAAGCATCTTGTACGAAACAAAATTAAGTTTTTTTTGTTCTAACGATGAATAGAAATTTTAGCAGCTTTTGTTAAACTATTTTTTTTTTTTGCAACAAATGATTTTAGTGGTGCTTTTTTCTCATAATCTAGCTACTTAGAAGCGTTTATCGCTTGATTTAATGGATTTTTTTTTTTTTTGTAATTTTTGATATATTATTAAACAGTATTGGATATTAAATACAATTATTGATCAATAGTGTTCCTTGCAAATACAGTCGAGCCCACTAGAATATCGGTTAAAGGAATATCCCGCTAAATATAATACATTTTCAATGTACCAAACCGTTATCGTGCATTATTTTCATCCCGGATAATGGAATGTCCCGCTTTTTAGAATATTTTTAAGTGGCAAAATGGCTATTCCATTAAGCGGGCTCAACTGTATAAGGTCTGGTGGGGTAAGATGGTCAATGGGGAAAGTAGTCATACTTCAAAAAAATCTGTAGTTTACAAATAAATGTTTGAAGGAGTGATTTTTTTTTAATTTTTAAATTTGAATGTTTTCTCAGGTTTGAAAAAAGAAATATAAAAATTAGAATGGTGTTTTTTTTTTTTTTTTAAATGAAAATTACGAGCTGTATTTGTCCAGCCAATTGAAAACAGCAGTTGCACGAATGTGCATCAAAATCGGTTGCATGTGAATATTTTTTCCAAAAAAATTTTTTATCCCATGTTCAGACATGTAATAAAATAATCTAAAAAGTTCGTTCCAGTTTTTTTAATCCTAAAAAAAGCCCCCCAAAAAATCAATTTTTTGAGCCTTTTAAAGCAGGATCCCTTCTTAACAAAAAAAAAAAAAAACCAACAAACTATTGAAGGATTCAACCAAGAAACGACTTACCATACATTAACATTTGCTTATTTTTCCCTGACAATTATATTACTTACAATGAAATAAATATAAAATAAATTTAAAGAAAAAACCAAAGAAAAAATGTTGATGCAAGTCAATTTAAGAACAAATTTGCTAATAAAATATAATATTTCTTTGTTTCCAAAATTCAAGTTAGAAAAAAATTTTAATAAAATATCTCTCATTTTTCAAAAGAATTACTTTTCTTATGATTAAAAATCTAATCACTCACAGAAAATGATTTAAAAAATTTTTTGCACCACAATTTTTTTCCGATGGGACTTTTTTTACCGGGGACGTTTTTACCGGGGACGTTTTTTCCTAGGGGACGTTTTTTCCGGGGACGTTTTTCCCAGGGAAGTTTTTTCCTAGGGGACGTTTTTCCCGGGGACGTTTTTTCCTACAACCATCACAAACGGTTGGAGAATTGTTGGCCAACGGTTCCCCAACCATTAACCGACGCTTTCTTCCGTCAGAAACGGTTGGCCAACCATTCCCTATCAGTTTGTACTACATGGGTTTAAAATGAATTCATCTTCACCGTAGTTCGCCTCATCCGACGAACAATAAACAACAAACAAGAGGAATGGGACAAAAAAAGTAGTTCGTTTTAGCAGTAGATCGTGTTAAGCTCGATTGTATTTTTTATTTTTATCGAATGCTAAAAGAGTTAGTGGAAACGCTAAGTTTGGAGATGTGGTTCCTAACCGGTGGTCCATGAGAACCTCGGAAAAGACCTGCGGGAGAGTCCAGCATCTAGAAGTAACATTTTCTGGCGATTAAATAAAAAGGAGGACTTTCGTAGAACAAGATTTACCAAATACATTTGTTCTGATGAATCTCAGAAAATGAACTGAATTGTTAACGTAATAATTATTAGAACATACCGCTACATTCACCGATATCAGTGAAATTACGGTGTTTTCATTATGATCATTTTTTTATGTGCTCTAAAATCTTTCTTTCCATTTTTGTATGGAAGCAAAATAAAGTAGAGGCATTGTTTATTTTTTCTTTTTTAATTTGCCACGATTTTGACTTACTTCGATCTAGCGTTTCCAAAGGAAAGGCAATGGACCAGCTAAAAGTTAAGATTACTATATTCAATAAAATAGAGTTATAGATAGTTTAGATAAACTAGCAGTTTGTAATTCACAAATGCTGTTTTAACCAATTCGCTTGACTCCTAGTTCTCTAAAACTCCCTTTTGCTTTATAATTGTAGAAAAATCATTACAATTCTTTGATCGATTTTTATTCTTTGAGTAACAAATTTGATTTTCGTTTTGTAACCATGCTTTACGAATTATATTAAATCGTCCCACGTCAGATTTTAAACCCCCATGGGCACCCATATGTGTCATTTCAGAAGAGAGGGGGGCTTTATAAGAATTTTATGTTTCAAAGCTTTAATCTAAAGAAAATAAATTTTTCACTCTCTTTTTCTTTTTACAAAGTAATAAAAGAAAGATTCGTGAACATTTTCTGCATTGAAATTCGATGGACTTATAACCATTTTAAAGATGGACTTATAACCATTTTTGTTTTCTTTAGAAGACAAGTGAAAACTTCTTATTTAAAATACAGTGTTCTAAGTTTAAAAGTAAACCAATGCAAATTAAAATGTTCAAGGAAAAAAGGTTTTAATAACGATCATTTATTAATAGCTTACATTAAAATACTCAGAATTTTTTTATGCTCAAACTTTGTTTAAAAAATTGACTGTCCCAATGTCTAGAGGGGGCTCGAGCCTCCTCTTATCAGCACGAATGATGCCCCTCTCCCCTCCCATCATATTTTCCTCACACAAACCAATCGATATGAACCGGTCAGCAAGACTAGTGATATCACTATAAGGTGAAATTGTGAAAGCTGAATATTCTGTACAATTTTTAGGTGCAGTCTCAATGGTGCCTTTATGTTCCATTAAAATGAAGATGCGTTATCCGTTGCTATGTTGGAACTAATATCAGTGTAAGCGGAATCATTAACTTTTCACAAACAAATGGAAAATTTAATATGTTAAATGACATTTATCGTTCGTTTCCTGTTTGGTAATTTGACAAAATTTTTGCCTGGCACCTCTTTCGAGAAACCAACATTTAAGAATATATAAGGGGATTCAAAAAGAATACCATAATTTAAAAAAACCGCATTTAATCAAAGAAACGCAATACAACCTTTTATCACACCATCATTGTGAAAAGAATTTTAAGAAGTTTCCATCACAGTTAAAATAAGTTCACAAATGTTCAATATATTCCTCCTTCTGACACTCGAGCGATATCAATCCGATATATTCGAACTCACTCCACACTCTCTCTAACATATCCTGTATAACATTTCGGATAGTTGCTGTTATTTCTCGTTTCAGATCACCAATAATAGTGGGTGCATTGCAAAAAATAAAGTGCTGTTTTTACAGTATAATACTGGCAACAGATGTTCCAGTTTGAAACTGTAAAATGCACAGTAATAAACGGTTATATTACCCATTTTACAGCTTATTACTGCAAATCAGCAATTTTAGTTTATTACCACAATTTTACAGTTTATTAAAACAAAATAAGCTGTATTATGCTGTAAAAACAACACTATAATACTAGCAGCAGAGGTTCCAATTTAAAACTGCAAAATGCACAGTAATAAACTATAAAATTAGCAATTTTACAGTTTATTACTGTAAAGCAACAAATTTATTTTATTACTGCAAAATTAGCCATTTTTAGTTTGTTTCTATAAAATTAGCTATATTATACTGTAAAAACAACATTTATTTTTTACAATGTAGAGGTGGTCGAAATACCATATCGTATCTCCACAAGAAAAAATCGCACGGAGAATTGCAGAGATGTCAGGGCTTCTCGGAGGCCGTACTCTACACAGAAAGCTTTCTGTTGAACGTCATTTTCATTTGACGCAAACGCATTGTCAACAACGATCAAAAGAGCAACTAAATGAAACTTTACAGTTTCTTTACTTCGATGACAGATAATGATTACCTCTCCTTTACTTCTCTACAGGGTATAACTTTGATATACCCCCCCCCCCAAATTACGCGCCAAATCTGGCACTCCTTTACGGGCTTTCTAGGGTTGCTGTTTCTTATTTTGGTGTTGCCAATTTAGGTCTTTTTAACTTTTAGGTTTTTGCTGTTGCCAAATTTAGTATTTTCTTGTATTTTGTACTATTTTTTTTTTTTTTTTTGTGTCAACAAATTTTTTGTGGCAACAACAAAAACAGTTATTTTCCTTGGCGGGAAAAAAAATCGCCGAATTTCCGATTTGGGGGGGGGGGTATCAAAGTAGTTCCCTCTACAATATTATTGATTCCAAAAATTGTGGTTTTTTTTTTGAATTGCCTTGTGTGTAGGCAAAAATATTATGATTCGCAAATTTTTAATTTTCAAATGCAAATATCAGTGCATGAAAATTTTACTTACCATTAGAATAAACAGGAATAATTTCTTTATGTTCGCCACTTTGTCGAAATAGGAGAGAATATCTCATGTAAACAAATTATGAAGCAATTATCTATTTAAAGGGTTATAATTATGTTTTTTTAAATGTGAATTCGATCTAAAATCTCAGATGTACTATAGCAAGAATGAATTTCCAACACAAAAACGACATTTGTTCAAAAAAACAATTGTTGTTATCGATTGCATTGAACGCTATTTATTGACATTGTTTAAAGTTTCATTGTTTGAAACAGAGTTAACAATAGAACGTACAGTGGAAAAAAACAATTTAAAACACCAATAGAAATTAACTTTGAAGTTTACACGTAAGGGCGTTTCTTGTTTTTTTTTTTTTTCTTTTTTTTTTTAAACACCGTTTAGTTAAAAAGGAAACCAACGTAATAGCTTATTACAGCACAAATAGCAGAAAAATTGACCTTCCGGTATTTTGGCATTACAGCGAAGATTTTTATCAAAAAGCATACAACTAATCATAATAGGAAATTTACAGCTAAATATTCAGAAAATGGTTTCTAAAAAGCAGTGACATTTAATAAAAGAAGCATTAAGCAACAATTTTTTATTTTATTTTTTTAATTTTCTTTACTTTTTCACGTTTTCTTGTGTTAGAAATTTTAAAAATATTTTGACATTTTTTCGTGTTGTAGCTAGCGAGAATCATTTTAATATGAAGTGCTATTCTCGGGAAGAAAAAGATTGGGAAACACTGGTATAAAATGTATAAAATGCTTTTCTTTTTTTTCCATAAACAGTTGAATCTCAATTTATAAATTTCAAGGAGCCACAAAAAAGCGGTTGTAAAAATTGGAGTTTGTAAAGTCGGAAACAATGCGTTATGTATAATTGAAGGCCTCCAGAGGGGAGGTCATGACCCCCCCCCCTTAACCGACCAAATATAGCAAAAAATTGCATTTTTGGGACTTATTTTACGAAAAAACTGCCAAAACCCCCCATTTTTGCACAAAAATTGTACTTTGACCCCCCCCTTTCCGAAAATGACCCCCTCCTTAACCAGAAGCTGGATCCGCCCTTGGGCGTTTAAAGTGATACCTGACAAAATTGTAAAAATCGAATCATTTGGTGAAAACAATGGCATGTGGGAGCCTACACACACGCACTTTGTTTTTAAAATCAAAATACTTCCGGCTGTAATTTTTCGAAATTTTCACAAGTCATACCTTTGATTTTTAAAATGCAGTTACCACTAATATTTACACCCGAAGAAATTCAGTTCTTATTTCCATGGTAAGTTCTATCAATAAGATCGAACGACATTTCATTTCTCTATTTTAAATCACACAGTCGAACCTCGTTAATTCGAACACGCTTTTAAAATGACTTACTGTTGAAACGAACTCCATTTCCGACCACAGGCTTACGGTTTGTTGTATATTGCTCTTCGGTTAAGACGAACTATGGTTGAAATGAGTTGATTTTAAAGCTCCCTTGGAATTCGTTTCAACGAGGTTCGATTGTATTTAAACAGAAAAAAAGGTTTACATTCAGGTCAAAACGTTAACGCCCATTGGTCACTTTTGAATTCACGCGAGATTTTCGCCATTCTCAGTTCGTAAAAAAGAATTAAATTGCTTTAACGAAAGTCTTTCACAGAAATAGGTTTTTTATTCCAATTCAATTTTGAATTGGAAGTTCGATATTCTCCTTTTATTCTTCGATAAATTTGAATAATTTAGGAAATTTGGCAAATTTTATGCACCGATAAGCAAATCGGCGGATTATTGATCAATCGTTAATCGGCTGTTCATAATCGGCTTGGTCGATTAATGATCATGATTTTTTTTACCACCACTTTCTTTTGCCTTTTACAATTTCAATTTTAAAATAGTTTTTAATTTATTTCTGAAAAACTATTTATTACTTTCTTCTATATCTGTCGTGAAGTGGTTAGATTTTGAGTGCAAGTTTGAAAAAAAGATAAACGGCATAGGGTCACCTGGGGTAATTCCTGGTCAAAAAGCATTAACATCCAATTATCACAAAATCTATCTAACCTAGAGTTACAAATTTTTGTATGTTTGAAGCACATTGGGATGTCCATCGAATAAAATATTCATGCTATCAACAATACATAATGAACTTGAGTAATTGTCGTTAATTAGTGACCAGGAATTACCCCAGAGATGGGGTAATTCCTGGCCACTTACGGGGCAATTATTGGTCACTCAAATGATTGATGAAAATGCATACATTTTGTAAGCACATTATTAATACAAGTTATTAAACTAATTAGATAAAGAATTTATTTATATATATAGCTAATTAAACACTATTTAGTTTTTTTAAGGAAGAATGCAATTGTTTTCAACATTATAGCTTTACTTAATAAAACTTAGCCAAAATACTTTTTATACACTTTGTATGCAATAGTTACAGCTTTTATATCTGTTGTGAATGAATCTTCACTTACCAAATAAATAGGTCCATAAAAAATATGGTGCACATGCACCATACACACTGAGCACATGCTTCTGTCTGTTATGAACAGGTTAAGGTGAACAGTTAAGTGAATAGTACAATGCAATTACAATTAAGCATTTTTATTAGTATAATTAAGAATAATTATTAAAACTTATAAAATAATTGGATGAAATTTAACAAAGAAAAATTCAGTATATTGTATACTTATTATCAACAGTAGAGGTGGAACGAAGCTTCGGCCGAGCCGAAGCTTCGGCCATTTTGCCGAAGCTTCGGTCTGGCCGAAGCATGAGTTGTGATTCGGCCGCTTCGGCTGCTTCGGCCTGAAATTTATGCAGCAAATTTTCTGTTACAATTATCATATAAGATAGTCTTTTTAACTCAAAATTGTTCCTCATGATAAAGCATAATAGAAATTTATATTCAATTAAAAATATGAGCGTATTGAACATTTGAAGCCAGAATGCCTTCAATAATTAATAAAATATTTAGTAACAATATGTTCGTTTAAATATTACATCTCCATACATTATTTCTCTAAGCCGAATCCTATACCCGGTCGAAACTCGCTCATTTCTTTATCGAATTGCATCAAAATTTACGATTTTGAAGCTTATCCCGCGGGCTATTGACGAAAATTAGACCCACCCTCTAAAAAGTGTCGGTTCGTTTTTTATTCGAACTTCAATTTTTGGGCACAAAATTGACTCTATCTAGCGAAATAATTGTCGTATCGTCTCCATTTTGATTTCATTCGAAAGATTAAAAAAAATGCGTTCTTTAGAACGTTTATCCGCTAGCGCCGCGTAACGAGAATCTCGAAAATCCACGTTTAAGCGACTTATAAGCGATTGAAGTTTGAAAAAGTTAAATTTTTTGCTCAACTGTTAAAATCGTTACCATTGTTGTTCAAATCAATTTTAAATGCGACATTTCGAGCCAAGGCTTAGCTCGGTAAACCTAAATCGTAACTTTTATTGTTTCAAAATACTATGGTAGTTTTGCGATAACGTTAGTATTTAGTTTAGTAGTAGCCTTGGGTATTTGATTTTAATATAGGGTATCACTTTTGTAGTAGTTGTAAAAGTGAACGTGTCTTTGATCTCTTTGAAAAGTTGTCAGAACGACGGCAGTTGATGGCAATGTTGTGCAAACGTACAAGATTTTACAATGCCAAGGAACAGGGTACCAACAGGCAGACTAACAGGAAGGTGTCTACTACCTAGACAATATTAGACAATTCAACAATGCTTTGGTCTTCGCTTCAGTCGAAGTGGACTCAGTTAACATTCCTGGCAGAGGTCCATATTGCTTTAAACTACATGGTCAAGTGTACCATATGATCGGGAACTTGCAACCTCTGGCAAGGACTACACCAATTTACGCTGGACTTTTCTTTATAGATTTCGACACTGCGCTGTAACTTCGGGCAGATAATGAAGCCAATAAAAATTGTCGTATTAAATTTTAAGTTTAGAGTTTTTTTTTTTTTTTTTTTTTTGTGCGGAATTCCGCACGGGTCACCTAGTTTCGTTATATTTGTTCAAAAAAACTTTAGTTTTAAAATAAAAGCTATATAAATATACTGCATTGAGTATTTTTCAATGATTTCTAGATTTGAAACTTTGAACAATGGTAATGGTTCTTATGTGTACAAGGGCAGATGTGCAACTATTATGCATCCTGAATTACTTTCTTTTAAAAATTTTATGTGTTTTGAAATTTATAGGTACACAATTTCAGTTTTTTTAAAGAGATGCATTAAGAACAAGAATCTGAGAGAGTGTCACGCCTGTGATTCATGACCTCTCAGATTTTCTCCCAAAAATTACCAAATGTTTATTATTTTAATGAAAGACCAAATGCAGAATGTTTTGCTCTCAAGTTGAGTTGTTTAGTTTTTATGTACCCCTAAAGATGAAGGTGCGGCATCAAAAATTAAGCGGATTTTCAAGACATGGAAGTTGCCGTGAGCCAAAACTCTTACCAGGAATTGTTTAACTCCAATTTTCTTTTTGTATATGGAATATAGAAGTTTGAAACTTTACAAAATGAATGTTAAATTTGTGGTAAGTTGTTGCCGTAAGGTCAGTGAAGGCCCTCAAAACAAGGCATTTTTGACGTTTTTTAGCGTTTTTGAGATCCAAAAACAGTTTGTGTATTTTAGTTGGCACTGCAAAAGTAGCGTCGTTTGAAAGACCAGTGTAAGCACTTTAAAATAATGTATAAATAACCGAGGAAAGTTCAACGTGCTTTTAGTTGCGTAAGGCCGAAATATGAAAAATGTTTTAAGCATTTTGCATTAATATTAAGATATTTATAATATATAACACAACGTAAATAGTAGCAGATTGGGTAGTTCTATGGTATAATACATGATCATATCAGTTGTTTTATTATAAAACATCAACTGAACTGCAGACTGAGCTTTTCATGTTCCAAGTAGAGCTTCCTACTACTAATTTG
>JAXGGA010021654.1:0-16232 GCA_038373865.1 Uloborus plumipes | reverse complement strand
CTTAAATTTAAATATCTTATACCGGGAAGTGACAAAAGTCATGGATAGCAATACGCAAATTTTCAGATGGCAGTAGCAATCGCATAGACACAGGTATAAATGCGCAGTGCTTTTTACAGAGCTTTCATTTCTGTTCAAGTTATTCATGTGAAGAGATTTTAAACGTGATTGATGACCGCACGACGTGAATTAACAGACTTTGAAACGCGGAATGTTAGTTGGAGCTAGACGCATGGGTCATGCCATTTCGGAAATCGTTAGAGAATTCAACATTCCCAGATCCACTGTGTCAAGAGTGTGCCGAGAGTATGAAATTTCAGGCATAAACATCCCACCATGGACAGCGCAGTGGTCGACCGCCTGCACTTAAAGATCGAGACGCGGGCGACGTCTGCAAAGAGTACGTAAATTCTATACAGTCAAGCAACACTGCGTCAAATCACCGTAGAAATCAATGTGGGACGTACAATGGACGTGTCTGCTAGAACTGTGCGGAGAAAGTTGGATTTCTTGGGCTATTCCAGCAGAAGACCGACTCGAGTGCCCTTTACTGACAGAACGACATCGCTTGCAGCGACTCTCGTGGGCACGTGAGCATATCGGTTGGTCCCTAGATGAATGGGAAAACCGTGGCCTGGTCCGATGAGTCACGATTTCAGCTGGTAAGAGCCGATGGTAGGGTTCGAGTGTGGGCGCAGACCCCACGAAGCCATGGACCCAAACTGTCAGCAAGGCACTGTTCAAGCTGGTGGTGGTCCGTAATGGTGTGGGCTGTTTTTTCATGGCATGGACTTGGTCCTCTAGTGCGACTGGACCGAACATTGACTGGAAATGCTTATGTGCAGCTACTTGGAGATCACTTGCAGCCATTCATGACTTCATGTACCCAAACAAACGATGGGATTTTTATGGATGACAATGCGCCATGTCACCGTGCCACAACTGTTCGCAATTGGTTTGAAGAAAATTCTGGACAATTCCAACGAATGATTTGGCCACCTAGATCGCCCGACATGAATCCCATTGAGCATTTATGGGACACCATCGAGAGGTCTGTTCGTGCCCAAAATCCTGCCCCATCAACGCTTTCACAATTATGGACGTCTATCGAGACAGCATGGCTCAATATTCCTGCAGAAGACTTCCAACGACTTGTTGAGTCCATGCCACGTCGAGTTGTTGCACTTCGCCGGGCAAAAGGAGGACCGACACGATATTAAGAGGTATCCCATGACTTTTGTCACTTCAGTGTAATATTGGAAAATGACTTTTGCAGTAAGAATTTTGGATTTACATATCTTTTTACGTGAAATTTCAATATGTCTTAATATTTTTACATTTAACGAACTTCCATATTTATCATTAAAATAAACATTTCAAATTTAAAATAAATTGTTCCAAAGATTGGCGATTTTATTTCATTGTTGGCGATATTTCAGCTTTTTACATTTGATATAGTTTATGCAATCGCAGTATTTTACTAAAAACATTTTAAAGTGCAACAATGGAAAATGATATTGGGATGCAAAAGTCGCCTTTGACTTTAACAGTATCACTAGTACCTGAAGCTCAAGATACGGAAATCATTGCAATAGATTTACCTTTTTCAGGAAATGATTCCTCGTGTGATAATGTCAATAAAACTTTTTCTCAAAGAAATGTAACAGATATGTTTGGCATTCAGTCGACGGATAAAGTTGTTTTGAGACCAACAAGTGAAAACACTTCTAATGAATTAATTGAGTGCATTAAATATGTTATAAATTCCAAAACTAATGCAAACAAGAGATATTTCTTTAAAGAAGAATGCAGATCTTTTCTTATAAATATATTAACAGTGCTTCAGTCAAGAATTATCGACTCCGTCAATATTTCCTGTCAAGAATTTATTTCATCTATTGCAGATAATAATAATCTTTCACCTTCTTCATTTATTACTAAACTGTCAGAAAAAGAAGATTTTTCTTTGAAAGGAGTTGCTATATCTGACCATGAACCTCTTAAAGTTAAAAAACAGTATAAAGATGTGGGAGTTCAAGAAGATCGAACTGACACAAATTTTGTGCATACTTGGAAAATTAACCAAAATTTCAAACATATGGAAATCCAGGTAGAAAATGAACAAGATAAAAATTGCAACCCTCAGAATCCTACTCCTGAGATTTCTCCTTCGCATTATTCTGTTGATGAATTTTACGAAATAGTTGATGATTCCCCAACTCATAGTAGACTTGATACATCTCTAGAAAATCATCAACAGCATGACTCCACCAAATTTTCTCATGTTAAACTCAATAGTTTTACAGAAACTTTTGCTGAATTGGAACCTACGAATATTAATCAAACAATTTCTCCCTTAGTTAAACAGTCATATGCTGATGTATTAAAGAAAAATCCTAAATTATATACCATTTTAGTCTATCCTCTTCATGAAAATGTTTCTTCCTACGACTTAAAAGTTCTTTTGAAAAAAGAATACAATCCAGCAAGTGACAACATACGTATTCACAAGCTACGTGTTATTAGAAATGGAGGCGTGGCAATTGATCTTTACAATAAAATGGACAAAGAAAAACTGCAAACAGCTCTTTCATCAATACCTAACGTACAGCTTAATACTAGGATTAAAAGTGTTTCTGCAATAAACCCAAAGATTATAATACATGGTTTACCAAAAGAAACAACAATAGCACATATAGATAATATGATTTTTGAAAGAACAGGAAAGAAATTAAACTACAAATTTCACTCCAATTACAAAACAAGAAACGGAAGACAAAATTTCATAATAGAGTGTGATCCTTTTTCATTTAACACACTCATGCAAAGCAAATTTTTACAACTTGAATGGGAAACATACAAATTGAGGGAGCATATTAATGTGAAGAGGTGTTATTTTTGTCAAGCTTTTGGACATTTGGCTAGAGAATGTCAAAGCAATTCACAAAAATGCACTTTCTGTTCTGGAAATCACCATCAGCATGAATGCGAAAGCAATTTCACGAAATGTGCAAACTGCGTAAAATCTCTTCCAAGCTCGTGTCCGTTATATTTAATAGATCACCCTGCTTCTGACTCATCTTGTCCATACTATCTTTCTGTTCTACAAAAGTTAAAATCTAACATCAATTATGGCGAATAATTCGTTATTTTTTCATTCCGTCCCTTCTAATCTTCCTCACTTTGCTGCTCCACTTTCGCTTTCTTCATCTGCAATTTGTCCTTCTTCAAATATTCAATACTTTAAATATTCTTTCAATTCTTTACATTGCATTCAAATCAATTTAGGCAAAAGATGTAACGCTACGTGTTCTTTAAAACTTTTATCCTCTCAATTGCTACCAAAATTTTTCCTAGTTCAAGAACCATATTTAAAACATGATCAAATACCAGAACAACCTTTGAATTGGAAAATTTTTTATTCTTTAAGTAAAAAAGCTGCCATTATAAGTACTGACTCAAATATTATAGTTTCTCAATTAGATCAAAAGGAAAACCATGTGGCAATCTCAGCCGAATTCAAGGAAGATTCAATAATTCTCATTTCAGTTTATATAACACCAACAAAAGATGTACGAATTCCTCTACGTAAGGCCCCTATATATACGAGCCGGCGCATCAAGATTAAGTTTCACCACTTTGGATCCAACGCGTGCTTGTGTGTTTGAGAGGTTGTCTTTTCTGGCCAGTAATCGCGTTTTGGTAATTTTTTCACTGTGAGCAATTATTAGCGGCGCGCGGATTTGGCAAAGCTTAGCAATGTGCCAAAACTTTTTTCTGGTAACCCTACTCCGCAACAATGAAAATATGAAAGTAAAAGTTAAGGAATTGGATCCAAAGTGGTGAAACTTAATCTTGATGCGTCGGCCTGTCTATATAGCGGCTCTACCTCTACGTAATCTCGAGAATCTTTTCAGAAATATCTATATCTATAAAAATGAGTGTATGTATACTTGTTCTCTATACAAATCCACAGTTTGCGTCAGATTTTAATCAAACTTGACACAGAGGTTCCTTGATGCCCTAGAATTCTCATAGGCGGGGTCTTGAAATTTTAAAAAATCTAAAAAGCTCAAATTTAAATTTTTTGTCAAAAAATGACCCTTTTATAGGAATCTAGCCTATTTTTATTGTAATCGAGATAGGCCTTTTAGCATTCAAATTGATGAAATTTAAGATTTTTAAATATTAGTATTTCCAACAATGATTAACGATTAAAGTAATGAATTTTTAATTTAAGGCTCACCTATTTCCTTTTAGCATTGAAATAAGTAAAAAACAATCATAATTCATGTGGACTTTATAAAAAGAACCACGGATTTGAATTTCAAATTTGCAATGCGACGACAGTTGCGTCTGTAATGGAGACAAGCCTTCAGAACGAGAAATTGATTTATTTCTGAGTCATAATAATTTTTACTTTGTAGGTGGGAACAATTAATAGAGAAAAGTTAATATTTTAAATTTGGCGGGTGAAATTGATGCAATTTTTTCACTTCCATGTGCATATATTTCATGCCAGTAGACGCGGCAAAGCACAGACAACATTTATCTTTAATTTTCACCTTTTGATAAGATTATATTTCTGTAAACGTTTAACTTTCTGTAATATTTTAGGGTACTTACGTATTATCGCAACCAGGCAAAACCGCCAAACATGACCGCCCTGCATGAACACTCAAGTTCATGCCGGGAGCAAAAAATTTCCCAACATGTAACCTACAGCAAGCATCGCCTGAGCACGTTCCGCCGTACGTTCGTATTTCCGCTGAAAAAATAATTCTACAACTTATTTAAATTTGACACCGGATAATTGCTAATTTATATTTTACAACAAAAGAATATTAAAAACTGTATTAAAAATTATCTGTACTTAATAAATGTACATTTTCTTTCAATTCATACTTTCTTTTGCAAACTTAAAAATCGCGCCAACCCTAGGGCTGTCGTATACGTAGGGTTGCCGTATTATCGTAAACTAGGTGACTCCGTGCGGAATTCCGCAAAAAAAAAAAAAAAAAAAAAAAAAAAAAAAAAAAAAATTGTAAAATCTTGTACGTTTGCACGACATCGCCATCAACTGCCGTCGTTCTGACAACTTTTCAAAGAGATCAAAGACACGTTCACTTTTACAACTACTACAAAAGTGATACCCTATATTAAAATCAAATACCCAAGGCTACTACTAAACTAAATACTAACGTTATCGCAAAACTACCATAGTATTTTGAAACAATAAAAGTTACAATTAAGGTTTATCGAGCTAAGCCTTGGCTTGAAATGTCGCATTTAAAATTGATTTGAACAACAATGGTATAACGATTTTAACCGTTGAGCAAAAAATTTAACTTTTTCAAACTTCAATCGCTTATAAGTCGCTTAAACGTGGATTTTCGAGATTCTTGTTACGCGGCGCTAGCGGAGAAACGTTCTAAAGAACGCATTTTTTTTAATCTTTCGAATGAAATCAAAATGGAGACGATACGACAATTATTTCGCTAGATAGAGTCAATTTTGTGCCCAAAAATTGAAGTTCGAATAAAAAACGAACCGACACTTTTTAGAGGGTGGGTCTAATTTTCGTCAATAGCCCGCGGGATAAGCTTCAAAATCATAAATTTTCATGCAATTCGATAAAGAAATGAGCGAGTTTCGACCGGGTATAGGATTCGGCTTAGAGAAATAATATATGGAGATTATTTGGGACTGAAGGGGATATTTTGGTGCGATACCATAAGTCTTTTTCCGTTTTATTTTATTTTGAATATCATTCCTCTTAAGATGAAGTTTTATTTTATTTTGCTTTGGCTCTTTTGGAGTTCCTTCAATTTTTTTAAAAACCCTTGATGGGACTTTTCGTAACAATATTTTAGGTCTCTACGACAAAAAAAAAAAAAAAAAAAAAAAAAAAAAAAAAAAAAAAAAACGACCGGGTATAGGATTCGGCTTAGAGAAATAATATATGGAGATAAGTATGGTCGCCAAGTTTGGCGGTTTTGCCTGGTTGCGATAATACGAAAGTACCTATTTTAGTTTTTTTCAAAGTTTGCACCTAAGAGACAGATTGATGCAAATTATTTTATACCCATATGAATAGAACTCTTTCAAACTTTTTTTCCCTGAATGCTATGTTGTATTAATAAGCACCCGGGCAACGCCGGGTATTAAGCTAGTTCCAAATAAAAATGTCATAATTATGGGTGATTTCAATAGCAAAAGTAACTCCTGGGGATATGCTGGTGAAGATCCAAGAGGAAGAAGAGTAATTAATTTCTATCAAGCAAATGATATGCAATTACTTAATAGTTCTTATGACCCACCATCTTTTGAGCATGAAATGGGAATGGATGGCCTGACTTAACATTAATTAAAGGGAGGTTTAATTCAGAATGATAATTACCAGTGGAATGTTGTAGAAGATATAGATTCCTTAAGTGATCATAAATTTATCTCTTTTAAATTTCAAAAAGAGCTCTCAACTTTTGCAATTAAACGCTATAAAATTACATCTAAAGGAATTAAAAAAATTTGATAAAGAAATTTCAGAAAAGTTAACACCATACATAAATGCTTGCCATAATATTTTTACGTCATTCGAACTTAATAATTTCTCAAGTAAGTTAATTACTACTATTCAGAACTGTTGCAACAATTCGTTTAAAATTAAAGACTTTTCTAAAAAAGTTGAAGTAAAATGGTGGAGTACCGAATTGCAAAAAGAAAAAAACAACATCTTAATAGAATGAAAAGAAAATTAAAAAAAACAATCAACTCCTGAAGAAAATATTAGAGTCAAAATTGAATATAAGAAAGCCAGAGCCCAATATTTTAGGAACATTAAAAAGCACAAGACAGAAAGCTGGCGTAATTTTTGCAAACAAGCATCTGATCCATTTGGTAAAGCTTATAAAATTTTGTTTTGAAAAAAATTAGGCGTCCAATAACTTTGCCAATTTTTAATGATGGAGCTACTCTAAAAGAAAATTTGGAATTCATTTTAAATGAACTTTATCCAATCCCACAAAGAAATCCATTTTCTAATAGCCAGTTCACAACAACTTCGACTTCGTCTTTTAACGATTTTTCAAATGCTGAACCAGAAATTTCAGTTGAAGAAATTAAAAATACTTTGAATTCATGTAACTGTAAAAAAGCCCCAGGAATTGATTCAATAGATTACGCAATAGTTAAACTGATCTTTAAAACACTTCCACAACTACTCCATTGCTTCTACAACAAATGCCTCGAGCTTTCTTATTTTCCAGATGTTTTTAAAATAGGTAAATTGATTTTATTTCTCAAAAAAGGGAAAGATATCAAAGATATTTTTTCATATCGACCTATAACACTGTTACCAACCTTAGGAAAAACTTTTAGAAAAAATAATTGTAAAAAGAGTTCAATTTCATTACCAACATTTTTCTCCAAAAAATCAATTTGGTTTCAAAAAAGGATATTCAACAGAAGATGCTTTGCAAAATATTTGGGAAAATCTCCTTGATTATAATATTACTGGTCATAAATTAATCATTTCGTTGGACATTCAAAGAGCTTTTGATAGCATTCCGCATCCTCAACTTCATAACAAAATTTCTCAATTGCATTGTCCCACAATTTTAAAAAATTTTCTTCATAGTCTGCTTGAAAACAGAAAATTAGTTATGGATTCTAATAATGAAGTTGTAACTCATAATCAATTAATAGGTGTTCCACAAGGATCTTGCAGCGGCCCGTTTTTGTGGTCATTAATAGCAGAAGATATTCTCCATACATCAATGCCAAGAGGAGTTTTCATTCAAGCATTCGCTGATGACTTTGTGATTGGCGTAGTTAAAGGGACAATAAAGAACATGGCAGAAGAGGCAAATTCAGCTCTTATACAGTTCAAAAATTGGGCAGATTATTATAACTTGAAAGTCTCAACTGATAAATCCAGTCTATTACTTTTTAGAAGAAAAACTAAGAATCAAAATATTAAATTTGGAACTGAAAAAATTAAAAGAGTTAGAACTTTAAAATATCTTGGAATCATTCTGGATGAAAACCTTTCATTCTTACCACATATACAGCATTTGAAAGTCAAATCAACCAATTATTTACAACATTTAAGACGCCTAGCAGGAAAATATTGGGGTTACAATATTAGTTTCAGAACACGCTTGTACAACTCAGTTTTTCTCAGAATAATTGCTTATGCAGCTCCGATTTGGGCAAGAAATCCAACTACAAGATTAAATTTAAATCTTTTGAAATTGCAACGTCCTTTATTATTAAATTTAACAGGAGCTTACGCAACAACAGCAAATAGTTCTTTACAAATAATCACTGGTATACCTCCTTTAGATATTCAAATTTCCTACGAAGCAAAAATAGGAACATTACTTAGACTTAACAAGGACGTTGTAACCAATTTTGGAATTCTTCGATCGTCTACGTTTGAAAAGAAAGTCAAAACAATTTTATTTCATCCAAGTGTTTCCTTAGCCTCTTCATTAAAAATAAACTCATCAAATTTGGACAATTCAAACAATAATGTTTCTATATCCCGTTACTTCACAGATGGTTCGAAAACAAAACAAGCTACAGCGGCTGCTTTCCTTATTTTAAATAGCACAACTCCTACTAACGAAACCACCTATCTTCTAAATGTCTCCAACTCAATTTTTCAAGCTGAAGCTTTTGCTTTAAGAGAAGCAATAAATCATGCAGTAACTCATAATAATTTACCATCAATTATGTACAGTGATAGCCAATCATTCATCAAATCAATAAGTAATCTAAACCCAACAAGCTCATTAATAGCTGAAATCCAACAGCAACTTATTAATCACCATTCTATAAAAATTTCTTGGATTAAAGGTCATTCAAACTCTGATGGAAACAATAGAGCTGATTTTCTAGCAAATCAAACAGCAAATGGATTATTAGTACCCAACAAAACAATATTCTTTACCATTTCCAAGAAGCTTTGCAAAGCATAAATTATTACAAGACTTAGACAGGAATTCAAGTGAAACACCATTGCAATCGCTTCGAGGCGATCGCAAATTGAAATCGCTACTGGAAGTCGAATTTCATTAGAATCGCATCTCGTAGCGATTGTAACTTATCCAAATTTGGGAATTTGCGATTGCATTGGTGAGTTGCGATCGTCCGTGTTTCATTTGAATTTCTGCTTTAGTGACTGATTGGCAAGAACGTTGGGATCAAGAACTTACAGGAAGAGAAATCTATAAAATTCGTCCCAAAGTTAAATTTACTCCTTTGAAATTAGACAGACATGAAGTATTTTTCTTTACTGGCCATGGTCCATTTCCTTCGTACCTAAAAAGATTCCACCAAAGAAATACTGATCTCTGCAGATGCAAAGCACCTGGAAATCCTCAACATTACATACAGCATTGTATTCATACTTCTTCATTCCATCTTCGTTCTACAGGCAATTGGACTCAAGACCTAAAAAACTATTATTCGTTTCCTGCAGCAAAAAAGAAAATTACTGCTCTTATTTCTTTTCTAATAGACCACGAGCATTTTCTTTTCGGATAATTTTTATTTTTATTTATTTTTTTTTCTTAACGTCAATACTATTAACTGCACCTTTTTCTTGTTCTTTCTGCTATTTATTTATTAAATTATCTTTTTTTTTTCTTTAATTATAATGTTTTATTATTTACTAGCGGTACCCGCACGGCTTTGCCCGTGGTATAAAATTAAAAGTTCATTTGTAAAATAATTGATATCGCAGAAAAAATGCTCTATTTTAGTTGTAATTCAACTATAATTCCTTCAAAGTATGATATAAAAATCTGGTATGGACCCCACGCTACTTATTTTTACGTGTAAATTTCTAAGTAGATGCCTCAAGTGCTAAAATAATGCTTGGAGTGAGCAAGATAACAGTTCAAACATTTATATCCCTAGTTTGCCACGAAACAATGCAAAAAAATGTTTAACAATGATTAATCCCCTAAACATCGCCGATTTTAACATCATTCAGTGGATTTTTCGCAAAATATCGCCAATAGCGCCAAATTGAGTCCAAATAAAAGGAAGAAAACAATTTTTTTCGCCAACTTGGTGATATGTCGCCAAAATGGCGGCAAATACTTGGCGACCAAAAGCTTGGCGATATAACGCCAAGTGTTCGTGCCAGTTCATATCACTTTTGTCTGCATTGAAATGAACACTGATTTACTCCACAAAAGGGGTAAAACACCCTCTTGGAACATTCAAATGCAACCCCAAGGGCAGATACACAAAAATAAGCCAAAAGAGAAAATAAGAACGATTTTGTTGCTCACAGAAACTAACAGAAATCTTACCAAAGTTTAAAAGAAGAAGAAAGTTTTCTTTCCTAGCTTAAAAAACAAAACAACACATTTTCCGAAATGAAACACTTTAAAAAGAACGATGCAATATCGCAATTGATAAGATATTTGGTTAATCTGTGCTTTAGGTACCCTTTTCTCGCTAAATGGGCGATAGGCGTGCCAAGCGTGGTAAGGGTAACCCTGACTGTTTTGCGTAGTTTCTCTCGGAGCTTTCAATTACGCGAGACACGCAGAAACGCGCCATTTGGAGACTTTTTGAAAACGCGCCAAGTAGGGTCCCAAAGCATATTTTCCCCGGGAAAAAGACAGGGATGCCAGAGAATTGAAACAGAAAAATACTACGCCTCCTCTAAAAAATCTGGTATGGACCCCACACTACTTCCTTTTACGTGTAAATTTCTTAGTAGTTGCCTTAAGTGTTAAAAAAGTGCTTGGAGTGAGCAAGGTAACAATTCAAATATTTACTCCCCTAATCTACCACGAAACAATGCAAAAAATATTTTACAATGATTATTTTTCTAAATATTGCTGATTTTAATATCATTTAGTGAATTTTTCGCAAAATATCGCCAATAGCGCCAAGTTGAACCCAAATTCAAAAAATAATTTTTTCGCCAAATTTTTCGCCAACTTGGCGATATGTCGCCAAGTTGGCGTCAAACACTTGGCGACTAAAATCTTGGCGAGATGTCGCCAAGTGGTGGCGCCAATTCATATCACTTGAGTCTGTATTGAAATTAACATTGATTTACCCCAAAAAAGGGGTAAAAGACCCTTTGGGAACATTCGAATGCAATCACAAGGGGAGGTGCACAACTAGACCCCCTCAGAGCCTGCATACCAAGCTAGAAGTTTCTACGGCATATAGTTTTTGAGTTATGCGAGCCACATACGCACATACATCCGCACATACATCCGCACATACGTACATACAGACGTCACGAGAAAACTCGTCGTAATTTACTCGGGGGTGGTCGAAATTGATTTTTCGGCTCTTTGTATGTTGTTAGGTACATATGCACGTGCTGACAGTTCGAAAAAACTACGCGACATTCATTCAGGGGTGAGCAAAGTCAAAATTTAGACCGAAATTTGAGTGAAATTTTTTTCGTGATCACAATACTTCCTTTACTACGTAAAAGGAAGTAAAAATACTACAAAATACTACTGTTTCCAAACGTTGCCAAAATCAATATTGCTAAAATGCGAAATCTATGCAAATGAAAAAAAAAACCGCCAAATCTTTTAATTAAGTCATTAAAGTATATTGGAAACAGGGTTGCCAGAAAAATACTACGCTCCTTATTTGGGCCGAAAAAATACAACCGGAGTATCAAAAATACTACGTCTGGCAACGCTGGAAAAAGAACGAAACAAAAATAAGTATGAACACGTTACCATGGTAACAACATGAAAAGTTGATTTCCGTTGATAAAATAATTCATTTCATCTCTCTTTTCAAACAAATTTTATCCTCGAGCTATTACATTAAGAATCGTTTGGCTTGCTTTACTGAAGGTAAGCCTTGAATTCCGGGATTCTTAAAACAATAATTACAGCTTTCCTGATGATCGTAGAAACTTCGAAAAAACTTCATTTTATGCAGAAAATTTCAAGCTTTCGAATGACACAAGACTTGAAAATGTGTATGAAATTTTTATTCCCTATTTTATCGAATTTCCGCTAAGAATTCGAATAAAAAAAGAACGAAATGGAATTTTCGAAAAATCGCTTCGAGGTGCAAAACTACATGCTACAAACTAATTTTGTGCCAAGTGGCATGAAAATCGACCGAACGGTTTTGGCGCTACGCGCGTAACAGACTAACAGAAAGAAAGAAAGACAGACCCACCTTCAGCTTTATTATTAGTAGAGATAGAGATATATATATTTTTTTCTTTTTCATTTAGTTTTTGTTATTTATATATTTTACTAGCTTAATACCCGCCTTTACCCGGGTGCTTATTAATACAACATAGCATTCAGGGAAAAAAAGTTTGAAAGAGTTCTATTCATATGGGTATAAAATAATTTGCATCAATCTGTCTTAGGTACAAACTTTGAAAAAACTAAAATATTACAGAAAGTTAAACGTTTACATGAAAATAGTCTTATCAAAAGGTGAAAATTAAAGATGAATGTTGTCTGTGCTTTGCCGCGTCCACTGGCATGAAATATATGCACATGGAAGTGAAAAAATTTGCATCAATTTCACCCGCCAAATTTAAAATATTAACTTCTCTATTAATCGTTCCCACCTACAAAGTAAAAATTATTATAACTCAGAAATAAATCTATTTCTCGTTCTGAAGGCTTATCTCTATTACAGACGCAACTGTCGTCGCATTGCAAATTTGAAATTCAAATCCGTGGTTCCTTTTATAAAGTCCGCGTGAATTATGATTGTTTTTTACTTATTTCAATGCTAAAAGGAAATAGGTGAGCCTTAAATTGAAAATTCATTACTTTAATCGTAATCATTATTGGAAAATACTCATATTTAAAAATCTTAAATTTCATCAATTTGAATGCTAAAAGGCCTATCTCGATTACAATATAAATAGGCTAGATTCCTATAAAACGGTCATTTTTTGACAAAAAATTTAAATTTGAGCTTTTTAGATTTTTTAAAATTTCAAGACACCGCCTATGAGAATTCTAGAACATCAAGGAACCTCTGTGTCAAGGTTGCTGAAAATCTGACGCAAACTGTGGATTTGTATAGAGAACAAGTATACATACACTACTCTATTTTTATAGATATAGATTTAAAATTTCAAGACACCGCCTATGAGAATTCTAGGACATCAAGGAACCTCTGTGTCAAGTTTGATGAAAATCTGACGCAAACTGTGGATTTGTATAGAGAACAAGTATACATACACACATTTTTATAGATATAGATTATTTATTCCTTTAAAAACTTTTTTCATTTGCTTTATTTATTTATTTATTTATTTTTTCCATTACCATTATGTAAATATTTTACTTATATTTTTATTTTAATTTACTAGCGGTACCCGTACGGCTTTGCCCGTGGTATAAAATTAAAAGTTCATTTGTAAAATAATTGATATAGCAGAAAAAATGCTCTATTTTAGTTTTATTCAACTATAATTCCTTCAAAGTGATATAAAGATCTGATATGGACCCCACACTACTTAATTTTACGTGTAAATTTCTTAGTAGATGCCTTAAGTGCTAAAATAGTGCTTGGAATGAGCAAGAAAACAATTCAAACATTTGTATCCCTAGTTTCCTACGAAACAATGCAAAAAAAATGTTTTACAATGATTAATCTCCTAAATATCGTCGATTTTAACATCATTCAGTGGATTTTTCGCAAAATATCGCCAACAGCGCCAAATTGAACCTAAATAAAAAAAAAAAAAAAAAAAAAAAAAAATTCGCCAATTTGGCGTCAAATACTTGGCGATCAAAAGCTTGGCGATATATCGCCAAGTGGTCGCGCCAATTCATATCACCTTTGTTAACCAATTCATACCACCTTGCATTGAAAACACTGATTTACCCGATAAATGGGGTAAAACACCCCTTGGAACATTCGAATACAACCCCAAAGGAGATGGACAAAAATAAGCCAAAAGAGAAAATAAGAAAAATTTTGTTGATAACAGGAACCAACAGAAATCTTACCAAAGTTTAAAAGAAGAAGAAAGTTTTCTTTCCTAGCTTAAAAAACAAAACAATACATTTTCCGAAATGAAACACTTTAAAAAAACGATGCAATATCGCAATTGATACGATATTTCGTTAATCTGTGCTTTAGGTACCCTTTTCTCGCTAAATGAACGATAGGCGCGCCAAGCGTGGTAACCCTAGCTATTTTGCGTAGTTGACTTTTTGAAAACGCGCCAAGCAGGGTCCCAAAGCATCTTCACCGGGAAAAAGACACGGTTGCTAGAGAATTGGAACAAAAAAATACTACGCCTCCTCTAAAAAAAATATTACAAAATACTACTGTTTCTAAACGTTGCCAAAATCAATGTTGCTGAAATGCGAAATCCATGAAAATGAAAAAAAAAAAAATCCGCCAAATCTTTTAATTAAGTCATTAGTATATTGGAAACAGGGTTGCCAGAAAAATACTACGCTCTTTATTTGGGCCGAAAAAATACTACCGTAGAATCAAAAATACTACGTCTGGCCGTAGCCTACGAAGATTGACGCTGGCAACCCTAGAAAAAGAACGAAACAAAAGTAAGTATGAACACGTAACCATAGTAACAACATGAAAAGTTGATTTCCGTTGATAAAATAATTCATTTTATCTCTCTTTCCAAAGAAATTTTATTCTAGAGCTCAACCATTTTAAAATCGTTTGGCTTGCTTTACTGAAGGTAAGTCTTGAATTTCGGAATCTAAAAACAATTGTTACAGCTCTCCTGATGATCGTAGAAACTTCGAAAAAACTTCATTTTGTGCAGAAAATTTCAAGCGTTCGAATGACATAAGACTTGAAAATGTGTATGAAATATTTCTTCCCTATTTTATCGAATTTCCGCTAAGAATTCGAATAGAAAAAGAACGAAATGGAATTTTCGAAAAATCGCTTCGAGGTGCAAAACTACATGCTACAAGCTAATTTTGTACCAAGTGGCATGAAAATCGACCGAACGGTTTTGGAGCTACGCGCGTAACAGACAGACAAAAGGACAGAAGGAAAGACAGAAGGACAGAAAGAGAGACAACCCTAGCAGCATAATCTCATCGGCCGATGATCGGCCATTCATCGAAACCCGATGAGATTCTCATCGGCCGGTGATCGGATTTCGATGAGTTTTCATCGGGAATTGCTCCAATATGTCTCATCGGCCAATCAGAATCCGAGCAGCAAAATCCGATGAGTTTACGATGAGATTTGGAGCAATTTACGAGCAGTGCAGTCCCGTGCCGATGAATTTAGGATCAATTTTGGATGAAAATACGATGAGAGTTGGATCAATATACGAGCAGTGTAGTTCCGTGGCGATAAATTTTGGATCAAAATACGATGAGAGTTGGATCAATTTAAAGAAAAAGAGAAAAAAAGAAAAAAGAGCGCAGTTTAGTTCCGTGGCAGTGAATTTTGGAACCTCTTTTTTATTTCCCCCAACCATTTGCGACTGGCCAACTCCAGCATCGAACCCGAGTTATCAGCGCGGAAAGCCAACGCTCTACCACCACGCTACCAAGTCTACGAATAATGAGACCAACACTGCATGTTTAACAAAAATTTGAGATTGGGAAAATTTTCATCAGAAAATTTGATCTTTACGACCTCTTTCCGATGAAATCTGTAGCTTGGCATATTTTCATCGGGAAATTTGATTGGAAGTACATAGTTTTCCAATAACACATAGCTCGGTTAATTTTCATCGGGAAATTTGATAGGAAGGATATCGTTTTTCGATGGAATATAACTCATCTTATTTTCATCGGGAAACTTGATCGGAAGGATATCATTTTCCGATGGAATATAGCTCATCTTATTTTCATCTGGAAAAGTGATCGGAAGGATATCATTTTCCGATGGAATTTTACTCATCTTATTTTCATCGGGAAAGTTGATCCGAAAGATATCGCTTTCCGATGAAAAGTAGCTCATCGAAAACCGTGCTCGGATACTGATCGGAACGATATCGTCTTGCGTTACGGGATCAGTTTACGAGGAGTTAGTTGATCGGCCGAGCAAAATCCGATGAGTTGATGCTACTTGGGAAACCTTCAGCTTTATTATTAGTAGAGATTATTAATCAAAATTATTTTTCTGATGTATATACCAAATTGAATGTTTACCCATGTGGGTTGTTTTGTACTTTTCACATACGTCATCCCGTAATTTGTTAAATTTAACATTGTTGAATATGTACAAAGAGATGGCGTATTTTCGAAAAA
>JAXGGA010021653.1:0-16234 GCA_038373865.1 Uloborus plumipes | reverse complement strand
TTTACCAAAAAACTTGAAATTTCAAGGTAATCCCGGCATATTTGAAGTTAAAAATCAACGTAAATAAAGCACAAATAGGGTAGAAAGTACAGCAAATAGCTATTTCAAGGCTACAATGGAGCCCCTTCATCAGTGCAAGAAGCTCAGCAAACAACATGAAAGCTGTAAGAGAACTGAGCGCGAAGCACGTGTGCCCCGGTATTTATAACAAATGGGCGAGTGCGCTTGAACTCACAACAAAGCGGGAAAACACCGACCAATCAGCGATCAGCGAAACGCCAGGAGAGCGAAGAAAAAGGGGGGAAGGACGGCAAAGGAAAGTAGGGGAAAAAACGCGGGAGAAAACACTAGAAGACGAAATTATAAAAATTGCTTCCAGATGTCAGGGAAAAATGGAACACTGGAAAAATCATTCACCAGAGGATTATTTTTCCAAATATTTTACCATATTTGGAAAAATTCCCATTCTCTGGTGAATGATTTTTCCAGTGTTCCATTTTTCCCTGACATCTGGAAGCAATTTTTATAATTTCGTCTTCTAGTGTTTTCTCCCGCGTTTTTTCCCCTACTTTCCTTTGCCGCCTTCCCCCCTTTTTCTTCGCTCTCCTGGCGTTTCGCTGATCGCTGATTGGTCGGTGTTTTCCCGCTTTGTTGTGAGTTCAAGCGCACTCGCCCATTTGTTATAAATACCGGGGCACACGTGCTTCGCGCTCAGTTCTCTTACAGCTTTCATGTTGTTTGCTGAGCTTCTTGCACTGATGAAGGGGCTCCATTGTAGCCTTGAAATAGCTATTTGCTGTACTTTCTACCCTATTTGTGCTTTATTTACGTTGATTTTTAACTTCAAATATAGTTCAGCACAAAGCCTATTTGATCATTTTTCATTTAATCCCGGCATATCTAAATATTTTTCAATTTCAAAATATTTTTTTTTGGTAACTATGTGAATATAGTGATAACTTTATGAACTTAAAATTCAGAATTTCCAAAAAAAATTCGTGATACACCCTATTAAGCAGGTAACTGTGTTACCCTTGATGACTAACTATTAGTCAGGATACACTTTCATGGAACAATACAACGCTTTACTAGAAAACATTCTCACATAATAACGCTTTCTCAAAACTAACTTTCACGGAATAACGCCTTCTCGGAAAATCAATTTCTTGTCAACTCGAATACTCATACTCAAATTAAAGAACGTTATTTATAGAATGGAGTCAGTCAACAGCCTGCCATTTTAATCTTAAAAACCTTGAATTCGCGTTCTTAAAAATTTAATTACTCTGAAGTAAAAAACAACTCTTCGTTCCACGCGATTGCAACACTGATCTAGATTTATCCATAAATTTAATTCCCCATTAGCTGAATAATCAATCTTTTTTGTAGGTGAAATAACTTTTACGTTAAGTAAGGAAAACGAGCTAACCAAGACCGCTCTATAACGTTCCACGGTTAATTTACATCATTTTCAAGTCATTGAAAATAAGCAAATCAAAATAATTTGAAAGAAAATGAAATGTTTAAAATAGTTTAAGACAAGATTTTCTAAAAGGCCACTTCCTGCTCGGGCGGCTGGAATTCTCCATCACGCGAAGAACTTCTCTTTTTGGAATAGTCTGGAAATTGTTGCATGTTAAAAAGAAAGGCAAAAATATATAATGTAAAACTGGCTTTTGCAGATTATTGCGGTTCAGTAACAAGTTTGCAGTTATTTACCACAGTTTCACAGTTTATTGCCACAATTTTAGTCTATTAATACAAAATCAGCTGTATTATACTGTTAAAAACAACATCTATTTTTACAGTGTGAGAAATGCACGAGGCAGGAAAAGAAAAGACGAGAGGTGCAATTGAATGAATGTAGAAATTTTCCCCGTTACTTTTGACCCTGAATATCTCAAAACACGTTCCTTTAGAATTTCTTGATGTCCCCCATGTAATATATGGGCGATTCTCTGTAAACACGTCATTTTTCAATCGAAATCTGTCTGGGCACGTTTTTTTGAAATGTTCGTATAATTATAATACTATTGCTCAGAAAATAAATCTATTACTTTGGTTTGAAAAAGGGCCAATTGAAGTTTGTGTTTTTCTGATAAATCATGATGGGGGGTAAGTCCCCCGCCTAGTATAACTAGACAGGGGACTGTGCCAGGTGACTGTTTTTGCTCTTTGTTGCGTAATATCTGCAAAACTATTGGAACATAATTAGTTACGAGACTACCTGTAAATTTAGGCACAAATCGTGGACATAATAACTAATATGTTTTATAATTAAATTAATTGACATTAATAAAATCACTTCCCAGAGGACTGTTTTCGCAACGACCCTGATGCATATTTTCATCACAAATGTCACTCTCAAACTAAGCAAAGTAGCGTTTCAACACCGTTCTCGGCGATTTTGGCAAATTCAAACTGATTACTTTAAACTTCATGCCAAAAAGAATTTGCAAAAGTTATAGATTTTTCGTATTTCAGCTTTGAATTTGTTGCAGGGGACTGTTTGAAAAAACTCCGGACAGAATTTATATGACAATTTTAAGTTTTTGAAATACGTAATTATACCTTATTTCATAAGTAAAATATAGCTTCATTATTCTATTTTTAGATATTAATTGCCAAATTTATGTAGTGTTAATAGGTTTTTTGAAATACTATCTTTAACAGTTAGACTATGGGATTGGGACAGCCAGGGAACTATTTTTGGCGCTTAGATAATTTCTAGAAAAAAATATTAAATTGCTATCACTCCAAATACAATTGGGCCACAAAGTATTAATGCTTTACTTGTATTAAGAGCGATAATTACTTTATTACACTTTATTATTTTTAAAATACTCAGTCCGGACAGCCAATTACCAGTTTACAGAGAATCACCCATATCAATATAAAGCTCAATTTTTTAGCTTGACAATGGTTTTTGAATTTTTATTCTACTATGATAAGAAAATAAGTTAGCCCGTTGCATATAACAATTTTCGTTTTTCCCCGGACTTTAAGTTATTTAACAGATCTGTAATTTGCACAATTTTTAAAGTAGAATTCTAAAAATTAGCAGGATTACTTTGTTTTATGTTTCTCTCACAGGAAATTTCGTTAAAATTGGAAATGGCGGGGTCAAGAAGATGATCGAACCGACATGGAATTGCGTTAAAATGATTTTAAAATTATTTTAAATGTATTCTACTATAACTAAAACAGATGTTGCATATAAAATCCTTTTTAGCCTACTTTCCCGTTAAAAATAAAATAAACGAAAAAAGCATTAAAATTGGCTTAATGCATCTAAAAAATGTCGCCAAGTCCAAAAAATGTCGCCAAGTCCAAAAAATATCGCCAAGTAAAAAAATATCGCCAAGTAAAAAAAATATCGCCAAGTAAAAAAAAGTCAAAAAGAAACAAAAAAATGAAATAAATATTGAAAAATTAAAAATTTGAAAGTAGTGTATTGAGATGGGGAATTTGTGTGTCTGTCGGTCGGTCTGTCGGTCTGTCTGTCCCCCCTAATAACTTTTGAATGAACATTCCGATTTGGACAAACTTTTTTTTGTTGGAAAGATCTCGGCGAGTACAGCTCATTCCCATATTTGATTTTTTGATTTGAACAATTTTTGGTTCAACTTTGAGCCGTTCAAATAACCGGTCCCGCGATACTAACTTTTGAGTGAACAGTCCGATTTAAACAAACTTTTTTTTGTTCGAAAGATCTCGGCAAGGATGCTTCATTACCGTATTTAAATTTTCAATTTGAACATTTTTTTCGCTCAACATTGAACCGTTCAAACAACCTTTCCCCACCTAATAACTTTTAAGTGAACCGTCGGAATTGAATAAACTTTTTTTTGTTCGAAAGATATCGGAGAGGCTCCTTCCCATATTTCACTTTTCAATTTGAACAATTTTTCGTTCAATGATGAACCGTTCAGAAAAAATTTTAAGATGAGCGCCTACGGAGAAATTTAAATTGAATGTTGATTCTGAACTTCAAGGCGGATTTCCTTCAAACTAACTTTGTAAGAAAATGTTTTTGATAAATAATGTATTGTAAAGTACTTTTCTGAATAATCTTCTGTGAGGACTCTGATTCCGACTCCGACTCCGCAGACATGGCGGAAATGCAGGCTCAGAAAAAAATGACTGACTGGGCAGACGATTTTTTGTTTATTTATTTATTTGTTTTGTTTAATTTATTATTATTATGATTTTTTTTGGCAGACGATTTTTTTTTTGTTAACAAAAATTTGTCATTCACGAGAGCATTTTATTCTTTATTTATATTTAACGACTGGCAACGGATTAAAAATGAAATTCAAGACATTTTATTAACGAACGAGTTTTTTTTTTCTTTCTTTGATAAAATGTGTTTTGAAGTTCTTTGTACTTTTATTTTATTTGTTTATTTTTTTTTCTTTTGAAAACGATTGTGGAATTTTTCTACGGAAGAACTATAACAGTTACATTCTTTAAAAGGTGCGACAAAACTTAATTGACTCGTTTATTTAATTTTTACGTGTCTAGTTCATCTGATGAGAGGGGTATATTTTGCTTTTAGAAATCAGCTTTAAGTGCAAAAAGATATGTTTGACATAATTTTTAGTCTCAGATAATCAAGAGAATATTGATCAGATGCTACAATGCCGATGTCGATGTACGGGAAAGTAGGCTTGTGTAGTTCTTGACAGAACTTCTTATTTTTCTTGAGATCGTGAACGATGTCATTTTTGATAAAGGTCAGATTAAAACGGCTACAGAACACATTTTACAATGGCTATGTGCTGCAATCTGTTAATAACGAATGGAAACAATACCAAGGTACTCATTGAACACTATTATTTGGTTGAAATGTTCATTTTGGGGAAATTCAGACCCATTTTTGGACCGTCCCTAAAAAGGGACGCTAGGCATTAATGGGTTAAAAGGCACTCTTTTTTTCCAGTACAAGTGTGATGCGCAGCAAAAAACGTAACCACTCTCGGCTGCCAGACACCTTGCATATGCTGCTCAGAAAAGCATATGGAAAGATAGTATACAGGGTGTCCACTCCAATCGTGGACCAATAGCTAATTTCTAAACCGTTAGAGATAAGCATATAGTTTATTTGGGAAAAAATCTCCAAATTATGAAAGAAATTTTGTGTCTATTCAATGTTTTTCAAAAAATCAAATTTTGAAAGAGTTACGAAATTTAAATTTTTATACAGCCCCCCAGTCCTATCAATCATATTTAGTAAAACATTCTTGACACTGTAACGTTTAAAACTAAAAAAAAATCACTCTTCTACGACAAAAATTGACCGAGTTATGACGTTTTGAAAAATCAAGATTTTGCATTGTTTCATGACGTCATCGAGAGATCGCTTAAAGGACCGTATGCGAAATCATTCAAAATCTTGATTTTTCAAAACGTCATAACTCGGTCAATTTTTGTGGTAGAGGAGTGATTTTTTTTTAGTTTTAACCGTTACAGTGTCAAGAATGTTTTACTAAATATGATTGATAGGACTGGGGGGCTGTATAAAAATTTAAATTTCGTAACTCTTTCAAAATTTGATTTTTTGAAAAACATTGAATAGACACAAAATTCCTTTCATAATTTGGAGATTTTTTCCCAAATAAACTCTATGCTTATCTCTAACGGTTTAGAAATTAGCTATTGGTCCACGATTGGAGTGGACACCCTGTATTAAATGAGCCAGACGTCTTAAAAATTCCTGTTTTGACCTAAACCTTTTCTTCGTGGAAAAACCATCTGTAATGACATGGGATGAACATATCCATCCGTTTTGCATGATCAAGCGATAAATTCAGTCATTAAAGCATACACATACAGTGAACTCTCACTCATACGCCGGCCCAAGGCACCAACAGAAAAAGGCGCATAAGTGAGAGAAACGTATAAATGAACAAGCCTATTCAAAGGACTAAAACACAGCATAGTTTCTAATGAGAGAATGAATTAGAATGTTTCTATAGAAAAGGGACAGATTACTACGGTTTGACAATGACTGTAACGTACCTGCAATGATAAAGAGAACACAAAAATTGTAGCATACAAACTGTTCCCTTTAAAATGATGCATAATAGATAATTATCCCTCTCGGAATTCTAGTTCATGCGGAAAAAATGGTTTTCGTGAGCAATAAAGGCGAAAGATTAAAGAGGAAACTGAAGAAAAATGCTTATTTTGTAAAGAAAATTAATTATTTTTTTTTTTTTACATTATAGAGAGAATTCGGCGCATGAGTGAAAGATTTATCTTTAGAGCGACGCATAAATAAATGATACTATCATTATTTTGCTATGGAATGTGCTGGGACCATTAAAAATCGTCGTTTTAGTGAAAAAGGTGTATAAATGAGGCGGCGTATAAGTGAGAGTTCCCTGTATTTGCAAAAGTGTTGCAAGCACTTGTGTTGAGCTTCCGACGCTAAGATGAAGTTCAAGTGAATATCTCATTTATTATTTCCGCAGACATGTAAAACTTGGGATTATATCTGAAATCGTTGTTTGGAAGGGTTTTACTTCTTATTTTTTCCTCTTTATCCCCCGTTGTGGGGTTCCAGCGCAACGCAATGCGCGGCCGAGGTGAAGGTCTCTGCTGTTCCACTTTCACACTTTCTGGAGTGGCAACGGACTCTCGCTCCCCCGCTGACCCACACCTGCGGATGTGCTCTGCTGGTCAAACAGAAAA
The DNA here is from genome assembly GCA_038373865.1 of Uloborus plumipes. NCBI lineage: Eukaryota > Metazoa > Arthropoda > Arachnida > Araneae > Uloboridae > Uloborus > Uloborus plumipes. The sequence goes on along the minus strand of JAXGGA010021653.1, from coordinate 9,538 downwards.
TCTTCGCGCTCCGACCTTGAGGAAATGAAAAAAATCGGTTGCAGAACCCGAAAGCAAAACAGCGGCAATCACAAGCGCGATCCGTTTGCCGCAAAAAACGGATTACAGTTGTTAAAAGGTCTCTACAGCGAGGGAGCTGACGCATCCGCCATTTTAGATCAAAACAGTCGTCAGCTTTTACTGCCATTTAACGCGCTTTTAAAGAAGCTACACAAAAACAGGGGTCCCCCCCCCCGCCCCCCCAAATTTTTACAACCCTCTTGTGCTTTTTATTTTATTTTTAAACCTCTTTTTTTCATTTTTTTTTGGAGTTTTATTCATTTATTTTTTTAAATAAAACTATTATTATTTTATACATTATTAACTTTTAAAAGTTCGAATCACGCTCAGAATAGAATTGCTTTTTTTCCCTTACGGAGATTCTAATCACACACACATATGCATCATGCACACAAAAAAATAAATAAACAAATCAATAATAAAGAAATAAAAGAAATAATTTAAATTAAAAAAAATTAATTATTGAAAAATTTTAATTAAAAAAATGAATTATTGAAAAATTTTAATTAAAAAAAATAAATCAATGAATAATTTTATTAAAAAAAATATGCTTGCTAATTAAATATTCGATTGCAAATTAATTAAATTAGTAAGCGAGTTAAACTTTAACGGATCACCCCGAACTTGTGTTATCTCGTCACTTGAAATGATTTAAATTTTATGATCTGTTTCTTTTGTTTATTTTATTAATATTTTAAATAGGGTCGTCCTTTTTCTTAATTTGTTGTTTTTGAAGCGTTTTTAACAATAAACTTTACAGTATTCCTCGAAAAACAAAACTGAAAGGAAGCGAAAACACGTTAGAGCCGCCATGTTTCACTTTCTCTTTTGACCCAAAATGTCGGCTAGTTTGATTACCGTCGGAAGGAAAAGCAAAGTCATTTCCGTTTTAGTCACTCTTATTTTTTTACCTGGGATAAAATTCTGCGAAAAGGGAAAAAAAGGGGATAATTTTTCAATGACTGTGATTACGTTGAAATAGCCTTGCGAAAATGTCTGAAATTAATGTGACAGTACTTCTGATTTTTTTTTCTCTTGTTCCGTGTAATTGCGTTAATTTTCAATGTCATTTGCTAGTTTTCATAATGACGGATATTGAGAGGGAGACCACAGATTATATGCATTGTTAGTCAAGGAAAAATGCACTTGAATTGTGCACATGGAATTCAAATACGTTTTAAACATACTTAACCCATTAATGCCTGACATTTTTTTTCCAAAGATATTTTGTATAATGGTTACAAACAATGTTTAATGGTCAAGAAAAATAATTAAAAAAAATATTGTGTGAAAAATAATTTTTTTATTAAGGAAAGAAAAATCGTCCCTTAAAAGTGACGATAGACCCCAGAGGGTACATACTTTTTTTACTGAATTTTTTTTCTGCCTACGATATAATATTTAAAAAGACACTTTATAAGAAGAAATAAAATCAGCAATGAACATAAACTGGGAAGCTGGGAATAACTTTGAAAACTTAGCTTTTTTTCTTGAGATTGTGAACGATGTCATTTTTGATAAAGATCATATTAAAACGGCTACAGAACACACTTTACAATGGTTATGTGCTGCAATCTGTTAATAACGAATTGAAACAATACCAAGGTACTCATTGAACACTATTATTTGGTTGAAATGTTCATTTTGGGGAAATTCAGACCCTTTTTTGGACCGTCCCTAAAAAGGGACGCTAGGCATTAATGGGTTAAACTGGAAACATTTATAATTTACATTTCGAGGATATCTCCTTACATACAGAGTCTGTCATTTAAGGAATCGGTGAAGACTGGAGTTAAACATTCAAAAATTCGAATTCATTGAGGTAAAGAAATAAAATTACCAATCATTAACATATGACATTGTCATAACATTTTTGACCTAATACTCAAAAGTATTTCTTTGGAATTCAGTTTTGAAGTGCATAAACTAGTAACTATTCCGTAACGAATATCAATATTTACTTATTGCGTAAAGAAAATGTAAAAAGAAGAAATATGACCAGAACAATTAAAAACTGATTTCAAACGATAAAATATGCCCATTTTCTTTTGTATCCCCCCCCCCCTCTTTTTTTTTTGATGATGATATAAAATTTACATCAGATTCAGTTTCTCAAACTGTTCGTTTTTTCTTTTTTTAGGAAGTTTAAAAGTTGTGAGTTTAATTTTCTATCCTATTAAAAAAATTCGCTAAAAATTTGCAATTAGTGAAGAGTTTTTCATTAGGAACGCTTTAAATTAAGCTGTTTTGTCAAATATTTAAACACATAATTCAAGGAGAGGAAAACTGAAGAACAGAAATGCAAAAAACTGCGTCTCCGAGCATATAATTTTGAATCTGAATATGTAAAAATTGATAAATACAAATTGCATTTATATTTTATGTAATGCAAAAGCTTCTGATGTATTAAGTTTTTCTATTAAAAAAAAAACTTTTATGACTTTTTGAAATATTGCGCGATTTTTTTCAATTCTGAATTTTTTTTTTGGGGGGGGGGAGGAAAAAATTGCCCAGACCCAGTGATTGAACACCTTAAACAAATGACAAACGCAGCCTTTCTAATAGCTGTTTTCTTTTTGGAAATGTGTAGAAGGAAGTAACTACTGCCTGTTTATCTACGAAAAATCTTTTTAAAACCCTATTTTCCAAAAAAATTACGAGGTGTTCACTACCTGGCAGTGGTCGCCCTACCCTATACATCTAGAATTCCTTTTCTCGTTTTTCTCAGCTGCCGAAATAAATGAAAAATAAACTCTTGATAGAAAATAAAATTAATAAGTAATATTAACACAAGTACACCGAAATGTACATTTTTATCAACAATAAAATAAAGTATATAAATACCTAAGTGCAATAAATGTAAAGTATAAATACAGGGTTAAAAAAGCACAAATACGGAGGGATACTGCAGACACTTGTTTCGGCGTTACAAGGAACTCCATAAGCTCACAATTTTTTTGCATTGAAAAAGAAGTTCCTTGTAACGCCGAAACAAGTGTCTGCAGTATCCCTGGTTATTTGTGCTTTTTTAACATTGTATTTATACTTAACAATAATAAAATAGTCTTCAACTCATTCTTTTAAGTAAAAAAAAAGGAAAAAAACCGTAATAGTGAAGATTTTAAAATGAAACGTAACTTTGCTGGAGAGATTTCTACGATGAAATACGAGATAATTATGAAGATCTAGAAGTAGAAGAAATTGATTATTTAGCTCCAAAAATTACGACTATATCCATATATATATAGATGACGGGCTCTGTTTGTTTGTTTGTACATTTGTAACCGCTGTCTAGAAGCCCCCACAGCACCTACAGACCTGAAACTTGGCACAAAAATTCGAACGTATCCCAGTAAAATGCATCTCGAAGGCCGAATCCTAAATTTCGAATTAGTTATTTTTAAATTAATTAGTCTCACTTTTGGTGTAACCGGCATAATTGAGGGGGGAAAACTTTCCCCCACCCCCTAACATTTTGTATCGCTGGAAAGGTTTTTTTTTTATGAAAAAGAAAAGTTTTAGAACAAGAGATATTAATTACTCAAATTTAGTCAATTTTCAAGGCTTAACTCTACACGCAAAACTGAAACACTAAGTCCATTTTCCAGATCAGCTGCTGCCTGCTTTGTCCCTAAAGTTACTTTGTGGTTTAAATTTGCGAAAAAGTTAAGCCTTGAAAATTGACTAAATTTGAACAATTAATATCTCCTGTTACTTACTTAGTATATGTCTTTTTGATTTATTTGGTGAATTGTTTTAAACTTTAACAAGACTTTTAGTGGAATTTGAAAGGTTGAGGAGCACATTTTAATTAAAAACTAGGGGAAATGGTAGTTGTTGGCTCCCATATAGTTGTTGGCCATTTCAACTTCAATGCTAAAAAACAGGCACCCTTTTTGTTTAAAGATTATTTTAAAAATATGTGAAGGTAGCATGTTTAATAAGTGCTTAAAATATATGAACGAGTTTGCGCTAGGTGATTTAAGTCATTTTGTCATTTGTGATTTCTTGGAGCCCAAACAAAAACAAGTCGTTTTTTTAAGAAAACGGTAAGACTAGAATTTTTGACGTTTTAAAAGAACTCAATGCATTTACAGATTTTATGTTACTATGCGATTTATAGCTGTGATGCCTATTAAGTGAATTTGAGGTTTAATATAAGAATATATTCTTAAAAATTAAAAAAAATTGCTGCGGCCAATAACTCTCACAATATTTTCAGAAAATTATAGTAATTGGCCCCCTATGATGAGAACGCTTCTGATAACTCGAAATGTTTAGCAACAGAAAAATCAGATGAGTTTAATGTATGAAATAAGCTCATGTCTCTAAAAGACTTCCTAAATATTTTCGGAAGCGAAATGAACAAGATAAAAGCACCGAAATATCAGAAGGGAGTTTTAAATAATGCATGACCGTTATACAAAGTTTACCGCTTTTTTTCTTCCAGAATGATCTTTCTCAAAACAACTCTACCAATACTGAAATACTGGCTGCAATTATTACAACAAATGTAAATCTGACCATAGTAAAGATAATATGGCAGCAGCAACAATTGTGATAACTCCTCTGAAAACTCCTCTAATTTTGTGTTCGCCATCTACTTCAAACAAAACCACTCATCGTAGCAAATTTATCGATGATTACCAACAAATGCGCCAAAAAGTAAGAGAAAATTTCTTAATAGGTTGGACAAAAAAAAAAAAAAAAAAAAACATTCTTTATAGCTTCTGAGAGTTATAGAGCAGCTATTGAAAACAATAAACAAGAAAAGTAGCAAAAAGAGTGAAAAATAAAGAAAAGGAAAGAAAACGGGATGGACAAGCAGCCGTACAGAAAGAAAAGTGCTTTAAAGAAGACTGAAACAAGTAAAGGAAAGTAAAAAAAAAAAAAAAAAATAGAAAAGGGAAAGATGGAAAAAGATATTGAATGCTATAATGTTATAATATACTTAATTGAATGGAAAATATATTCAATTAACGGTATAATACCTTCATATAATGGTATACTATATTCATGTAAAGGTATAATATTTTCATATATATATATAAAAATGAATAATCCAGTATAACATTGAATGTTTACATATGGCCAATAACTATGATAAGGTGGCCAATTACTATCAATTTGACATTTTTGTTTTTGCGTTGACTTTTTTCTAATAATATATTTGAAAAAGTGTTTTCAGGCAGTATGAGTAGTAAAATACATTGATATAGTATTCTATGAAGTATTTTTTATTTATGCAAAAATGTTTCATTTATTTTTATTCAAGCATACAAATACGGTGTCGCTAAAGTGGCCAATAACTACACCGTTTCTACTATAATAGTTTAACTTTCAGAGACAGAAACGTCAGTTCGAAATTTTCCATGGGGGGCAAAGGGTGCATACAAAATGTAAAATTTACCAAAAAGTGGCAAAAACCACGTCCACTTATATGCCAATACATTGATTTCCCAAAGTCAGGGGGTGGGGCAATTGACTCCCCCCCTGCCCCCCTAAATGACGGGCCTGTTCCAAAGGGTTGGAGTGAATTTAAATTTATTCAGCTGACTTCCTTCCCATTTAAATGCACGGGCATCGCCGTGCGGGTACTGCTAGTGTATTTATAAAAATTGCATTAAAAAAACAATATGAAGCTCTAATTTTGGAAGTCGTTGATGATACAAATGTGAAACTTACTGCTAAATTTGCAAGAAAGAATAAAATAGCGGCTTTTAAACTAGCCTGATGCTGATAATGCTGGACTTATTACTGGTGAAATGTTAATGGTTTTCCCTCATTCAACTTTAAAAAGACGCTGCCGTTTAGTGTTCCCTAATTCTTTTTCAACTCATGTTTACTAATTTACCAAAATTGATCGAAATCAACTATATTAAGGCGTATATATATATATAGGCTTTCAGTGTATTTCATATGTGCAGTTAGTTTTAAATAATTTTTCGTCATATCGATATGAGTAGATATATCAAAAATAGATGCATTTACGAAAAAATATCTCACACTAAAAACCTACGTCCTTGGTCAAGTAAGATACCCTTTCCCCTTTCTAAGATATTCTGGCTTTAAATTTCTATAAAAGGTGGGTAGCCTACTTACCCCTTCCAATGGAGTAAGTGGGATACCCCATCTGTCTTTTTTTAAAAAATAATAATCGGTAAGAATATTATAAGTTTTTAGATCACAATGATTCAACTCCTTTTATTAACTAAGATATAATATGAGTCATTAAGTTTAAATTGTTTGTTCCAAATGTGCTGTTTAAAAAAAAGGTTACACCAAACAGCCCTGCTAAAATATATATGCACCTAATATATAACCTTATTCATTGGCTTCGAACTCAAAAGAGTTTGATGAAAGTTTCGATCATTGATGGAAAATATTTGATCAAAAAAAATGAAAGTTTCGAACGTTGCTTTGTGGAGTTCTAAAAATCCTCTAAAAAGGTTCTTAATAGCTAAAATTTTTTTTCAACCAATTCTACTTCAAATATAAGCACAAAATATATGTTGAATTACCATACACTGCTATCAAGAAATCACATGAACAGAATTATTCGAAGTAACTCTCTCAAAAGTAAAACGTACTTACTCTTATAATGTTGAATTGATTCCGTAAATTTGAAACTTTTTAAGTGTCCATTCGGCGAAAAATCTTCCACTCGCTGAGTTACATCTAAAAAGCAGGTTTCTTTTATCATTCGAGCAACACATCAACAATTCGCGTTCTTTATTTATTTTTCTACACGCAAAAGCACTTACTTCTCAAATTCGTAAACAATATTTGAGCTCTTGCACCAAAAAAATCTAACACAACCAATCAACATTTGAGAACTTTCTAAAGTAAAAATTATATCGGTTGCCAAATTCATTATCTGAGCATGAGAATAATTTTGACAGCAGACGATTTTTAGAAAACCTGCTTAGTCAACTTTTTTTTTAATTCACGCTTTAAAAATTTAAATCACGTTTTCATAAATATTAGCTACGTAGCCCAGAATTTCACGAGCTACCTCTAAACAAAAAATTAACAAAACTTGAGCAAAAAATGAGAAATCCGACTTTCAGTTCTATTTCTATTTCTATTTCTATTCTAGAAGTCAATAAACTTCGACACACATGAGGACTGCGTACTACGCGCCTTGCCTCCACAGATAGTACAATACAGATTTTATTGAAGGAAAGAATTTACAGCACAGAGAAGGAAGTTACACCCAGGGCAAAGGCGGGAATCGAACCCGCGCCTCTTGAGATTACAAACTGAGGGGCAGACCCATTGCGCCGTTGAGGCCCCGACTTTCAGTTCATTGGCGTTGACGGGAAAGAAGCAGGGCATAGAAAAACAGATAAACAGTTTTTAATATAAGTAGATGGCTTTTCAACTAATTTATATTTCAGAGAATTACAAATTGCTCACGGTAAAAATTCTACGTTCGTGGCACGCTAATGAGTTTCATGTTTGATTCAGTCAAGATTCCATTCTCAAAATTCTCATTATCATTATTATTACTATTTCATATCAACTACATTTTATAACAATGTATTTCACATTTAATCATTTCGGACAAATCGCTTTAAATGAGGGCCATTTGAAATGAGCTGTTAGCTATAACACCAAAGCAGGGCTAAGGCAAGCATAATATATCGACATCCCGGTTACGATATCATTAGACTGCAGCTTCTCCCTTTATTTAGGCAGGGATTCAAGTGAAACACCATTGCAATCGCTTCGAATTGCAATCGCTACTGGAAGTGAATTACATTATCATCAACTTAACTTGGCACTGACGTCACTACGGGTGGAGCCTATAAGAGCTCACAAGCAGTCAGTGATCTCTTATTCGCCAAGTAGGCTGCGATGTTTTATCTAACTCGTTTTTCATAGGCAAACGTCACGCTGACGTCACGATATTTTTATCAAGAAACGTTCTAATGTAATTCATTTCCAAGAGCGATTGTAATTTGCGATCGCCTGTTTCACTTGAATTCCTGCCTTAGGTCCATCACGCATCTGCCACTTGATCATAAAAATAAAATAACTCAGGGTGGTTGAAAAGGATTTTTCGGCTGTCATTCGGGGGTGAGAAAAAACCAAAATTTAGACCCAAATTTGAGTTAATTTTTTTTGCGATCCCAATACTTCCTTTACTGCGTGAAAGGAAGTAAAAAAAAAGTATTGTTGCAAAAACAGAACTTACTTCAGCTTGTTATTTGTCATTGCTCAAAAAAAAAAAAAAAAAAATGTTGAAGCTTCTAAAACAGCTGCACAAAAAATGAGCACATTTGGAAATAATAGAATTTTTTTCATAACTTAACGCCAATCATTGAAATATTTTAATTTGATGGAGATGTTTTACTGGTCATTTATACCCAATGCTAATCAGTGTATACGCAAATGACCGCAAAAAAGTTTCTTTCCGGACAAACACAGGAAAGATTTACAACATAATAACAAGAAACGAACACAAAGAATGTCAGTGGGAATCGAACCCACGACCTTCGCCGTGCGGTTTAGGTTTTCAATAGAGATCTTGGGTTCTTAGGATTCTGTTCAAATTTGTTGGGTTTTGGATTGGTAGCATGAAAAACTATGCATTTAGTTTAGCGGTTTTGGCATTGAGAATATTTTATTGGAGTGACAGTTTCTTCACAAAAATTACATTGGAGATCGACTCCGATATGACCCAGCGTGCCTTTTCTTTGTACTATCTAAGTAATTGCATCAAAACATTATCATTACTATTATCGCTATTATCATCATCATTATTGCAGCTGACGATTTTCAAGCCACGTTGGGTGATCTTGGATTTTCTTGTCTAGATTTTAAGAATTTAATGAGCTCAATCTTAGGTTTTGAAAGAAATACCAATTGCAGCTCTGATTACTGCTGATGATCACAATATTTAGTGTTAAAATATTTAATGCTATTAAACTTTCACAATATTTAGTGTTAAAACTTTTTCTACTAATATTCATGAAGAAAAGTAACTATGCAATGGTAAAAAATGTTGTTTTTAATTCATATGCTTTGTGTTTTTTTCCTTCATGTATATCTGTGAGAAACGTTAAATATTAAAGAGAAGGTATTAAAATTCAACTTTTAGACTTCATCTTTTAACCCCGCCCCTCTATAAGCCTGTCCCGTATTTACAGTTCTTAAATCTGGCAACCCCGCTTATCACTTCCTTGTTGGATGCTAGTACTTCGCATTTCCCCCCTATTTTGAGAAAATCGGAAGAGACCTGGCGCGTGCGCAAAGTCGAGGAAGGTCGCACGGTAAAATATTAGACAGTGTGTATGTTCTGCAATTTCGATTAATCAAACGTATTTCGAGAGCATTCTCTTTTTTTTTTAGCCTACTTTCCCGTTAAAAATAAAAGAAAGACGAAAAAAGTATTAAAAGTAGCTTAATGCATCTAAAAAACATCGCCAAGTCCAAAAAATATCGCCAAGTTAAAAAAATAAAAAGGTGAAAT
>JAXGGA010021652.1:0-16238 GCA_038373865.1 Uloborus plumipes | reverse complement strand
TATAGATATCTCAGTTGAGTTCTCAGTTGTTATTTTACTTTTCAATCTACACTTCCAATGTTAATGTAACGGCTGCTATATACGTACGCAGGCATTCAGCTCGAAGCTACCTCCGAGCATTACTTGTCGTAACATGAATAATAGAGTCCACGAGACGTTTTACCACTCGAGAGTTTTGTGAAACAAAATATGCTTTGGCTGAATCCTGACAGTTTACTGCATCTCAAAGGAAGGACCCCAGTCGTGAGACAGGGTTGCCACGCCACAGGGAAACCTGAAAAAACAGGGAAAATACAGGGAATTGAAAAATCAACAGAAAAACAGGGAAAATCCAGGGAATTTTGAAAATTTCTTCAAAAATCTGGAAAGTGCAGGGAATTTTACTTTTTTTCAAAAGTTCAAGTTGCCAAAATGAATTCTAAAATATGTAAACTACCAATGAATAAATTTATGCGCAAATGAATAAAATAATAATAATAAATAAAATAAATAGTAATTTTACTTCACAGTTTTTTTTTTGCTAAGTTTATTTATTTATAAGTAAATATTTAATTGTGTATTATAGAAGCAAAAAATATTTATTACTTAGTTTGAAATGCATTTTAAAGCTTATGCTAATTTAATTAGAGAGTATGAGATTAGTCATCAATCCGTTCTATGATTTCAGTTTTAATGAATTCTGCTTTGCCTCCCTATGTTTTTATTTAGTTAGTTTTTTTTTCTGTGCCAGGATATTAATGTTCATATAGAATATCAGTGTTCGCTCATTCGTGATACTGCATATTCATGCAGGGAAAACACAGGGAATTTTCCCCCCGGAATTGAGTGGCAACCCTGTGAGATTTTTCTGTTCCGTGGAATAATGGAAGAAAGACACAAACGGGGAATGACCTTCTGTGTCTTTTATCCTGCAACAGTTTCTAGTTCGGTTGCCGTGTCGTAGGACGGATGCTCCGAGTGAGCCGTGTTGTTTTTCAACTTACGATAATTTACTGTACGCAGGGGTGTTACATCTAAGCAAAATGATAAGTGAACATTTGCATATGTTTCGTAATGTTCTTCCCATCATAACAATATATATAAATGGAAGGCATGTAAGCACAATAATGTATTTTTGTAAAGTTGTATTTTGAATGTTTGCAATTTTTTTCTTGTGCAGTTTTACAGTTTATTCTCTTTAATCTAAAATAAATGTTTTGCTGCTTAGAGTAGTTCATGTACCGTATTTCCCTACTCATTATCCGCAGGTCCAAAAGCTGGATTGAAGAAAAAAAATATTGGTATAATCTGCAGGTTATAAGATGGCAAAAAAACAAAGTTGATTTGGATTTGGGACACAATCTTAGTAACTAAATTAAAGCGAAGTAATTTTTAAACCCTGATCAAAGTTGTTCTAAAAAGTAACGATTGTCTTGAAATCATGATTATAACATGCTAATTACTTTAAGACAATGAGTGAAAACAAAGGTGCAAACAACATCGTGTGGAGCGAATGGCGATTGCTTGATCGTCTCTAATGTTGCTTACTTTTTTACCAAGCCTGAATCTGTCATGTTTACTTCACGCAGCCTGAATTGCAGAAAACTAGATTCAGGCTATGTGAGAAAGCAGTATTACAGACTATGAAGCTGTCTGTATTGATGAATGCTGCTCTAAATGGAGGTTTGATAGGTTGCGTTGAGGTAAGAAAAAAACCATATATAATATGCTGCAATGTAGAAGTCCCTGAATTTCGCAATTTCTCAAAAGATAATCCTTGGTTGATAAGCAAGAAAACACAGTACAAAAACTTAATTGATAGGTTATTTTATTTAATCAGTACTAGGGATGCACCGATTAATCAGCCATAATCGATCACTTAGCCGATTATAAACAATCGGCAAAATCAGTCCAATTAATCGGCCAAAAAATATTTTTAAAATTTTATTCTTCAAAGTGTACCTTCACTAAGAAACTGATGAATAATTTTATTAACAGTAATAATAATCCTCACGGTTGATATAAAATTATTAACAAATTAATTCTCCTACTTTGAACAATACTCCTACATAGACAATGTGTTGCATTATTTTTCATGTGGCAACAGTTTTCCCCTTAGCACAGCGCTTTTAGATAACCTCTAATTTTCACAAAGAACAAATGTCTTGAATTAAATTACTACTAATTATTAAAAATAAATTGAAGTTCTCACCGCAGACTCCCCCTCCCCTTTTTTGAATTTTTATGTCCAATTAACATGAATGTAATATTATTGACAATAATATCAAAATTAGTTCTAAGAAATTTGATAAAATATTGAAATTATTTTATGAAAATTAGGAAAATGGAAAATAAAATCTTCTCGGAAATAAATTACTTACTATTTCTAAACTCGGAACTAAAAGAGAGAAAAAACAGTGATGGTAAAACTGGTAGTATTAAAAACAATCATCCTTATTAATAATCGGCCGATTATTAACAACTGATTAATCGGTAATCGTCCAATTTGCTTATCAGTGCATCCCTTATCAGTACCTTATTAAAATCGGCTGCCCTGGATCCTAAAGGTGGACACTTGTGGTCGCAACTCGCCAGTGGTGACTAGGGATGCACCGATAAGCAAATTGGCCGATTACCGATTAATGGGCTGTTGATAATCGGCCGATTAATGATAAGGATAATTGTTTTTCTACTACCAATTTTACCATCACTGTTTTTTATCTCTTATTCAATTCCAAGTTTAGAAATAGTAAGTAATTTATTTTTGGGAGATTTTTTTTTTCCATTTTTATAGTTTTCACAAAATAACTTAAATATTTTATCAAATTTCTTAGAACCAATTTTCATATTACTGTCAATAATATTATTAACACATGTTAGTTGTGTTAATTAGAAATAAAACTTTATAAAAAAGGAGGGAAGGGGGAGTGTGTGGTGAACACTCCACTTTAGGAGTACTTTTAATTCATATATTTTAGTAATTAGCAGCAATTTAATTCAATACTTTTATTCCTTGAAAATAAGAGGTTATCTGAAAGCACTGTGCTTAGGAGAAAACTATCGCCACATGAAAAATGTTGCATCATTCCCTATGTATATTTATTCAAAGTAGGAGAATTAATTAAAAAAAACTTTATATCAACTGTGAGGATTATTATTACTGTTAATAAAATTATTCATCTGAGTTTCCTAGTGAAAGTATACTTTTAGAATAATATCTGAAAAAAATTTTTCAGCCGATTAATCGGCCCGATTTTGCCGATTATTAATAATCGGCAAAGTGGTCGATTAATCAGTGCATCCCTAGTGGCGACCAACAAAATTTGTTTGCCGACCACAAAATGTGATGTCGGTCGCCTGACTGGCGACCTCTTCCGATCGAAAATACGAAATGCGTCTGACCGGTGGACTCTGTTTGCAGCGTGCGGCCTTCGCCTCTTCGAAGCCGGTCCTGAACGGGGGGGACGGGACGGGGGAGCACCCCACCCAGGCCCTGCTGGACGTCTTCACCATCCGGGAGGAGCTGGGGACGGTCAACGGACTCACGGTGAGTTTTGAGAGATTCGAGTGTCGTTTTCGAAAGAAGTGCGGCATGTGTAGGTAGTACCTGTCGTGTGTGTGTGTTTCTGTGTGTACATTAGGATGGGGCGAAAAATAAAATGTTTTTCAGATCAACTTCTAATAGTTGCCCAAAGTTGTCTTTTTTGATAGTTAGCTTTTGTGCAAAAGTTGAGAAAAATCGGTTAATATCTTCAGGGGGCGCTGCAATCGCAAAGTTTTATCATAGCTTTTATCGGGATTTTTTGGTTAAAATATGAAAAAGAATGCCGTTAGCTAGTCTCATTGCATTTTTTTTACTCCGAAGATATATTCAAGCATTCAAAGCATACGAAATAACTCACAAAAAATTAATTTATATGATTATTTATGTTTCAAGCATTTAAAAAGAAACAAAAACGTGAAAAAAAGTAATTTTTTTAAATATAAATATATCATATAAAATAATGTTTGTGAGTCATTTCATGTGATTTTAATGCATGAAAACATCTTTTGAGTAAAAAAAAACGCAAAGAGACTAGCTAAAGGCATTCTTTTAGATATTTTATCCATAAAATCCATAAACAAATCTATCGTAAAACTTTGCGATCGCAGCGCCCCCTGAAGATATTCACCGAATTTTCTCAAATTTTGCACAAAAGCTAACTATCACCAAAGACAACTTTTGGCAACTATTAGAAGTTGATCTGAAAAACTTTTAATTTTTCGCCCCACCCTAGTATACATGTATATATACCAGGTGTATGCAAACCAACAGGCGACCATTTCAATGGAAAATGGCTACCAAAGAGCAAAGTCCCAGTCACCAAATGTGGCGGCCGTTGTTCGACTCGGAAGTGAATTTGCACGTTGGCAATGTTTGAGCCCTCCTTTTGAGTTTCTAGCAAGCGTTATCTTGATTTGATAAAAATCAAATTTTTTTCTTGTTGTTCATTTCTTAGCAACTACTTTCAATTGCAGTAAGAGAAACACAAAGAATCTCAACATTTTACGCCTGCTATGTATTTAAAAATAGCCATTTTTACAATCTTTTTTTCTTTTTCTTTGACATACTCATGTCAGACGACGGAAGTTTTCCGACTAATAAATAAATCAGAGAATGAAGTTAAAAATGCAAGACAATGTGTCTAAAAGTACAAATAAAAGGTTTAAAAAGAGTTAGAAAACTTTCTTTTTAAACCTTTTATTTGTACTTTTAGACACGTTGTCTTGCATTTTTAACTTCATTATTGTACATAGTTTTCGACTGCTTTTCTTACAAACCAGAGAATGTATACATACTCTAATTTGCTTTCATTTAGCTACATATTGCCTTCATTTATATTGTGTTAAAAATATTTTTTCGGGCAAATAATTCTGATTCGAAATATATACCAAAAAAAAAAGTATGGGAAGTGAATTCATAGCTCAAAGGGGGAAATAAAGTCTGAAAAAAAATTGACGTAGGCTTTGGACTTTGCTGAATTTTGAATTGACAGATTTGTGGCACTCCACTGTATTTCGAAATAACAGGAAAATGTCAGCACGAAGTGTGAAATTTAAAAAACCTGCTGTGATCCAAGAGCTAGCAACTTCGAGAAAACAACAATTTTAAGGGGTCTTGCTCTTCTACGCAGCATGCCAGGTGTCTGGCGACCAAGAGTGGTTGCGTTTTTTACTGCGCATCACACTTTACCGATGAATATAGTGATTTTTAAGTCATTTTAGGGCGATTCCATGTCAAATCAATCATGGGGAAAAAAGTTCTGGACCCACCATTTCCAATTTTAACAAAATTTGGTGCGAAGGACGCAATGACAAGATCCGTAATGCGGCAAATTTTTAGATTTCTACTTCAAAAATTGTACCAAATACAGAAGTGTTAAAAAATTTAAAAAGTACCAAAAAGAAAACAAAAGTTTTTATATTCAAATGACTGTAACTTCTTTTCTAATTATAGTGAAAGAAAAATTCAAAAAACCATTATAAAGGCAAGAAATAGAGCATTCCATTGATATTTTACGGGACATATTTGCGATAGATTTAGGCTTCTAATTGCTCCAAAATGAAGTTTACAAATACCTTTGTGCTATTGATGTAGTAGAGAAAATATCAACGTAAAATAGGCACAAATAAGCAAAGATACTGCAGACACGTGTTTCGGGGCTACAAGGAGCCCCTTTTTCAATGCAAGAAGTGGTGAGCTTTAGAATGACCTAAAGCTCACCACTTCTTGCATTGAAAAAGGGGCTCCTTGTAGCCCCGAAACACGTGTCTGCAGTATCTCTGCTTATTTGTGCCTATTTTACGTTGATATTTTCTCTACTGCTCCAAAATGGTTAAAAATCAGTAATTTTTACTAGTAAAAATGTGGTGTGCAGTAAAAAACGCCACCACTCTCGTCCGCCAGATACCCGCCATGTTTCTTCGAAGAGCATAGATAAAGATACATTAAAGAGCCAGACTTCCTAAAATGATTGAAACCGTTGCTAGCTCTCAGACTATTAGAAACCGGACAACAGCGCGTAATTTTTACGTTCATTCTTCACATAAGTTTGGAAAACATTAAGTTTTGAGTCTGATTACAGATTACCTTTGTGGGAGATCTGAAGCATGGCCGCACTGCACATTCGTTGGCTTGCCTGCTGACCAATTACGAGAAGCTGAGCCTGCACTACGTGGCCCCTGAAAGTCTGGAAATGCCAGATAACGTCAAGCGTTACGTTCAGTCTAAGGGTATTCACCAGGTATGGTTTTTATAGATATTCTTGTTGCTAAAAATTTATACGTGTAGCTGATTCTGTGCACCTTGAGATTACAATTTTTTAGACTGCTGAAAAAAGAAATGCTGCCTTAAAGAGCATGTTCAGAATTCGAGAGCTCCCTGAAAACCTTGAAAAGTGCTTGAAAACAAAAGTTCATACAGGAATAGGATTTTTTACATTTTGATGGTTTCTACGCTTTTTTAAGAGGAAAATAAATGAAATTAATTTTTACTTTTTATTAAATTCACAAACTTTGAGCGAAATCTCATGTTTTTTAAGAGTGACTTGTTTGCAAAAAGGGAAATACTGAATCGATGCCTGAATTTTATTTTTGTTTTAATAATTATAAGATGTTAAACGTCTTCAGTTTATATTTAGTATAATTTAACATAATCTGTATCTGTAGTATAATTTAACATAATGCAGAGTGGAAAAAGAGATTGATACATCGGGGAGGCCACAAAAACACCCACCTAAAATTTCAACGGTGCTACTTTACACGATCGGATATTGATATTATGTCTTTTGAAAGAGTTATCTTTATTTTTTTCTGTTTGATGGTTGTTTGTATTTATTCCCCGTATTTTAAGTTTCCCTTCGAAAAGCGTATAATCGGAGTTTCTCTGTAGCACACATTGCTTTAAAATCTATTTCAGAAAGAGCACAGCAGCCTGGAGGAAATCCTGCCAGAAACGGACGTCCTGTACATGACCCGAATCCAGCGAGAGAGGTTCCGGGACGAAGCCGATTACCGAAAGGTTTGTTTCCCATGGACTCGTTCAGAATAAGTTTTCGATGGCCATTGTTACGGGTAGCTGGATTGAACTATTTTCAACTGATGCGATTCACACTCGATTTTGGATTGTTCCTTGATGAACATGTAAACATCCTTTTTTTATGTGCTTTTAGAACATGTGACGTCTTTCCTTCTAGAACATTGGACGTCACTCGCGCATGCTTTTAGCTCGGTCCTTGCGCTATCGTAGTGTGTATTTAATGGCCTTTCCATCGAGGTATTATATTCTATTCAGTTTATCCCTTCGGTGAACCACCGTTGCTTTCTCGGTCGGGCGAGTCGACTCCCTTTTAGTTAAGTGCGTCTTGGCTGGTTAGGCCTAACATGATTACGTTTAACCTGCAAGGCGACAGGTGTTCTTTTATGAGTGGATGGCAAGACCATTATGTTTTTAATTTAACTGTACTTGGGTGCAAGGACTGGTGCACTATTTTCTTTTTTTAGTTATAACTTTTATGGTATTATGTTAATACCAATGTTTTTGAGTCATTTTGTATTCTTTGTCAATAAATTATTCTTAATTGTTAACCCTGTTTGTCATCTATTCATGATTCTCATGAGCTTCTTACTTACTCTGCTAAAGTACACGAAAGATTGGATGGCCGTAAATTTTCTTGATTTTTATTCGAATTGTGATCTCCCTGTTTTTTTTACAATATTGTGTTCTTTCAGGCATGTGGTCATTTCATTGTAACAACTGCGCTAATGACAAATGCCAAGAAGAAGATGATTGTTATGCATCCCCTGCCCCGTGTTGATGAAATCAGGTGAGCTGTTCTCAGTAATCAATTGATATTTTGAGAAGTAATTGCAATTGTGGTCTTTCCTATATTGGGCAAATTGGACGTGTTTTTAAAATTTCACTTGAAGGAGCATGAAAGTTATTTGGGGCTGGCGGGGGGTACAAGGCGGGTAGCTCTCTGGTAGAGCTCTTGTTACGTGTGGCCCTTTAGTGAAAAAGGTTGTGCACCCCTAATCTACAGTACATTTCCAATTATCCGCATTCCTTCACTTTAAAAAAAATAAAATAATTTTGTCAATGATAAACTAAATGTTGATAAATGCACTCATTTTAACTTAACAAGTTGAAAATCTCTTTTTAGACATTGCTATTCTTGTCTTCCCCCTCCCTCTCAATGACATTGAACCCTCAAGATCACCAAAACTCACTCGTCCATACTCGGCTTTGAGTCGACACTTTTTGGGAAAGGAGACCCGTCCGGAGCCCCGCCATTTGCATTGGACTTTTTTATGCCAATGTTTCCAGTACAACCAAAAAAAAAGCACCCATAAACCTGATATCCTATGTACCTTTCATTGTGATATAGGGAGTTAGTAGTGAGTCCAATAATATATATGTATCACCTTATGTGTACATTGAACACTTTAATAAACATTAAAAATGTCCCGTTTTTTTGCATTTTTGTGTCTCGATTGCTCATTTGAAACGACTGCGAAGTCTGATTCATTTTCTTCTGTCACGTGTTTGAATGAAGAGTCCGTGACATTCAATGTGTAAATTGTGAGCGACCTCGGTCGCGTCCTCTGCTCGCCACCTGATCGCCTCCTCTCTCTTCCAGCGCCGACTTCGACCGCGACCCCCGGGCGGTCTACTTCAGGCAGGCGGAGTACGGGGAGTACGTCCGGATGGCGCTGCTGGCCTCCGTCCTGGGCCACTGAGAGCCCGGGCGGGACGCTCCGTGCGGAGCTCCACCCGCGCCGGCCGTGGCTCCTTGCGACCGATCCTTCATTTTCCGGAGTGCGGGGAGTACATCTGGATGGCGCTGCTGGCCTCCGTCCTGGGCCACTGAGAGCGCGGGCGGGACGCTCCGTGCGGAGCTCCGTGCGACCGGTCCCTCATTTTTCACCTGCTCTTTGTCGGGGGTGCACGACGCAGTGTCCTTTTTGACTTTTTCGTTTCGCTCGTTGCGACCCCGTGTGGTCCGAGTGAAACGAGTGTCCATGCAAATATATCAAGACATTAATGCTCATTAAAAGCTGCATTTAAGAGTTGAATAATCCTCGAAACAAATATGTCCGGGTGCTTATAAACATTGAAATTTCCATTATAACGCGATACCAGAAAAAGAGCAAGCAATTCGCCAAACCAGTAAGTACCTGTAACAGAAGAGTACCTTTGCATTTTTAAAAGCTTAACAGCTGTTCTAGTATGTATACATACTGAAGACACGAACTTGTTTTATATCAGTTGTCATCATAAATTTCTTTAATATTCTTTTTTTTTTTTTTTTGAACATTGTTTTATTTTTGTATATCAGACTTTTTGGCCGATACCAAAATGCAATCCGCTGTTCCTGTTTATATATTTAAATGTGCCATAATCGAAAGGTTTTTCTAGTGTAAATACTCGGAAATGATTTTTATGCAATCAAAACGTGCCGAATGAAAATGTATGTTTTCTTGTTTGGTAAACATTGACAAATGATCATAAATGTTACTTTTTTGAATATTTTTGAGCATATTTGATTTATATATATGAAGTGGCATTTTTAACATTCATTGCAAGCTGAATGAAATGGACATGTTTCTTTTTCTATGCTTTTGTATACTTTTTATAATAGTTTAGTAAGGTTTGTGGAAGTGCTATGCATAGTTTAGCTTGGGTAGGGCAGAAAAAAATATTCTGTGACAAATCTGTTGTTCTGACATCAATTTCTGCCTTTTTGAAGTTTTTCACAACATCAGTTTTTAGGAATATCCTGTATATTATATACTCATGTATAAGTCAACCCCCTACTCATAGGTGGGAAATCTGAAAAAAAAAAAAATCTGCATTTAAGTCAAACTCCTTTTTTCTGAATAAATTGGGAACATCTTGGTGCAGTTTTTCAAAATAAACTTTTTGAAATAAGGGTGCATTTTCGCGATCGCATTTTTTTAAAGGATCAATTTGGCAGTTTTACTTGTTGATTTTATTTTGAATTAATATCAATAATACTTTTCGCTTGTACTCTTACTAAAATATCTCGACTTATACATGAGTATATGTGGTATTTTTTATATTGAGAAGTAGATCTGACAAGTGAGTTAAAGCTAGTGCATTTCTTTTATTTGTTTTGTTTGTTGGTTTAATTTTTACTAAGTAAAATTTAGTTTTCTTTGATTAGCTGAGAATTATCATTAGATAGCAACCATTTAACGTCTTTTGTGAAAGCTGTGATATGTATATTTCCAGTACTAGTTAATACTTTCTGAATTTATTGGTAGTTTAGTAGAAACATTATTCCAATTTAAGTGTGCTTGTATTTCCTTAGAATATTTAGGGAAAAATGCAGTGTATTCGTTTTTATTGATATATAACTCTGTGATAAGGGCAATTCCATTGGATGAATTTTTTGATGTAAAACAAAGGTTTAAGTGGTTGGTTATAGTAAAATTATTTTCTTTAAAGAGATCTTTTTCTGTAGGTTTCATCGTTAGCTGTTTAAATGTGATAAAATAGAAAAAAAAATCTGTTCTTTTATGCTGTTTTCTGCTATGTGACATAATGACATTTTTGTCATTCAAACTTTTGGACTTCTCAGCACAAAATGGGATGTACCTTGAAGTAAATTGACCAATTATGTATAATGTTAGTGATTTTAATGTTATTTCTTTATCACATTTTTTTTTTCATTCTTTAATTCATTATTTTGATTTTTTAGAACTAATTAACATGTTTGTGTCTGTAACTGATAATTTATTTTTTCAACTTCATTATTTCAAACTCATTCTTTCAATTGGAATATTTTTTAAAATACATTTATAATTTTTATTCAACTTCTTTTAATATTTAATTGTAAAAAAAATCTAGAAAATTCAAATATTTTTACAAGCCCCTGATCATTAGACTTATATATTAATATAATATAACTTAGTTTTATTAAATATTAGCCCATTGTGGCATGCAACCATGATTGCTATTATTTAAAATGTTGTTGGGCAATTTTACAGCACTATGTCGAAGGTTTGCCGATTATTCATAATTGGCAATATGGCCGATGATGGGTGAATCCCCAGTTTTAAACGAAATTTCTGTGAATAATGTACGAATTCATCCTTTCAACTGATGAATACCTTCTAAGGTACAGAAAAAAAAAAACTTACTTAATTTGAACCAATTTTTAATCCATTGAATTAAAATAATTAAATTTCCCAAATCCGTTTATTGCAATAAAAATGAACTGTTTTAAATGAAAATTTGAAAAACATATTCCCACAAAAATCATATATTTTCATGGAATTGCCCATAAATGCAAAAAATGAGAGAAAGTCATCAATCAAATACTGTGACTGTGATGTTGTTATGGAATAACTAACTTATATTTTGTTGATAGTGTTGATGGAAATATGTATTATGAAACAATTAAAAGGATGATTAACTTTTTAATTTAATGCATTGTAAAATGCTTTTGCTTTGATATCATTTTGATAATCTGTTTCCTGAAATAAAGTTGTAAAATACTTGTACCTCTTGTATTGCATTGTGTCATTTTAGAATCACAAAAACACTCACAACTTTACAAATTATACTGTAAAATAAAATTGTAACTCGCACCTTGGGGCCAGAGGCTTTGCACTACAGGGATTTTACCGTTGTATAACAGTATTGTACAGAGTATTAACTGGGCTGCCTCAAATATTTAATCAAGTAGCTCATGTTTAACAATTTAAAGCCTAAATACAAAGAAAATGGTGCAAAATTTTATGTCAAAATCTACAAAAGAGAAATTTTTATAACCCTTTTTTTTTTTTAATTTAGAACGCTTTGGTGTTTACCTTTCAATTTCTAGAAATTCTGATTAAGGGAATTTGTTTTATGAGAGAATTTAGAGAAAGAGGAAACCGCTTCATTTAAATTCCAACCAACACGGAGCTGTATCTAGTGGTCTATTTGACTTCGAAAATTATTTCTTGATGCAACAGGTTTAATTTGAGGCAAATAACCTTCCCTAATAGGGCATGCTAAAATTCCCATAGTTCCTTGCGCGTTGGGTGTTAAGCACTTCCGGTTATTCCACTGCTGGCTTCTGCCGTTGTTTTGTCTGAGTAATAGAACATATAAAATTTAAAATGCCTTGGAATTGCTGCGTCCCTCAATGTTCTGCAACCTCCAAAGCTTGTAAGGAATTATGTTTCCATTCATTTCCAACGGATTCAAGTGAAAAAAAAAAAAAAAGATAATATCCATTCGTTTTTCAAAACTCCTAGCAAGTACGCGAAAGTTTGCAGCAGGCATTTTAAGGAAAGTGACTTCTTGACCAAGAAAACCAGTAAGTGTATGTCATTTCTGTTTTATGCAGTTCAGATAGTGAATTTCTTTTGGTGATATTGATAAAATTAGATACATATTATTATGTAAATAAAATGTAAGAAATGTCAGACTCAGTTTTTGAATGTTGTTCTTAAAATTCCTTGCGTTGCATAATACTATTGTTATTAAAATCTAACTTAAATTTTGGCTGACTATTTTAAAATGAACATAATATTGTATAATTGTGATTTGAATTCTACTCAGCTTCTGGTTCAGGATCGGGTCAATTTCGAAAAGCGAAGGGTCAAAGTGCAATTTTTGTATGAAAATGGGAAATGTAGCAATTTTTTTCGAAATATAAGTCCCAAAAAGGCATTGTTGACTATATTTGGTAATTCAAGAGAGGGGGTCATGACCCCTATAACCCCCCCCCCCCTCTGGATCCGCACCTGTAAAAACGAAACTAAAAAATCAAAGCAAAATAAAAAATCATGATCTCAATAAAATTGAAAAGAAAAATTGCAAAGGATATATGAATTATGATGTTTGTGAATAAATACCTTTGTGCACAAATGTAAAGTATAAATACAACGTTAAAAAAGCACAAATACACAGGGAAACTGCAGACACGTGTTTCGGCTTTACAAGGAACGCCTTTATCGAAACAAAAAAATTGTTAGCTGATGGATGCACAAGCTCACATTTTTTTTTTGCATTGATAAAGGCGTTCCTTGTAACGCCGAAACACGTGTCTGCAGTTTCCCTTTGTATTTGTGCTTTTTTAATGTTGTATTTATACTTTATAAGATGTTTGGAGTTAGGAGGGATTCATCTGTTAGGAGTTAAGCTTTTAAAGTATTCATTTAAATATGAGCTTGTCATACAATCCTCTTCAACATTCTGTTTACATTCAGTAAGTCAAAACAGTGTTAAAAAATAAAATATGTAAATTAATAGGACAAGGATTTGAGGGGGGGGGGAGTCTGCTTTTTAGTCCTTGGCGATATGCATTACAGATTTAAAAGTCAAGATGTAGGTGTCAAATTGATTTTAATAATGGATATTTTTAATGGTTCTTTAAAAAAAATTAATAAAGTAATAAAAATCATTTTTTGAAGGAAAAAATTCAATGTTCTATGTTATTTTTATTCTTCATTTCCGCAGTTAATATAATTCTATAATATTTTCAAATTATTTTATAATTTGATTTCTTTTATAATTTTTTTCTACTTATGGTTTAGTTCAACCGAAACTTCGCAACAGGCTTGGAAACGACAAAGCAGCCAAACTTGTTTTCATTTACAAATCACTGAATTTAGCTCCTGAATAGAGAAATAGTTATAAAGTTTTCAGGAAAACTCCTGAACTGTCCCGCGGTCTAGTTCATATCTCTCTAACACTTCTGTAGTTGAAGGAGTAAAATATCCAAATTAACATGAAGCATTCTTTATACGATTTTGATAATTAAAAAAAGGAAATATCCGTAAATTGTTATTTAATATTTTCTACTAATTTATTAATTACTCTTATTTACATTTTTAGTTTTATGTATTTTTCAATTTATACATAAAAGAAGAATCGGATTTAGACATCTAACTTGAACAATTTAATTTGTTAGTATCAAACATACTTTATTAATCTTAAACAAAAAATCTATTTAAATAAAACAAACCTGATTTAAAGAAAAAATCCGATTTTTTTATTCAAAAAAAAAAATCGTGATTTCTATCAACCCTGTTCCAATGCGATGAGATAGCGTATGAAATTTTTAAAAGTTGATTTCCATCTCTGTGTACAGCAAAAACGAAAAAAATTGAAAGTAGGAAATGTTTCAACAATATTTTGAAAGATCTTTATTCAAAAAACTATGTTCCTTGCATACCTGGTTAGTAATTCCGATTTATTACCACTTGCTTTAGCTCCTAAAACTTTTAATTTGACTTTAATTTGACGAGGAAACAGTCTCCTTTTCGTCAACCATACCTTTTTTAAGCTTTAAAATGGAAAGCGCTTGAGAAAGAGCAATTCCTATAATTTATTAGTGTTATCGCGTAATGAAATACACTAGGCTCGAACTACCGGAAGGACACAATCCCAGTTGTACGTGCCGCGCTCCCTGGCGGCAAAGTTTGTCCCAAGCATGCTCTATAGTTAAAACATGCTCTCATTACGAAAATTAGTTTTATGAGAGGTTTTAGGGGAAGATCAAACCCCTTCATTTAACTCCGAAAATGGGTTATATGCAAAGATTTTATCATCACTTCAAGCTCACCAGTAAGCTTAAGTTTATTCATCAACTATTTGTGTTATTCTTGAAAATAAATTAATTTTTTGCATTTGTTTTAAAGCTGACATCTATCTAGAACTGTGGTTCCCAAACTTTTTTGATCTTTGGACCCCTTGCAGAGTTTTCCAGTTTCTCGTGGAGCCCCTTCTTAAGGGTCGTTCCAAAACTGGTCAAGCACTGAAATAATAGTAAGATATATGTAAATATAACAAGATTAATCAGAAATTTACCCAACAGTATCAAAGTTCTTTTAATATTGATTTTTTAAACAATCAAAACCTCCGTAAATGCTTGAAAACTTTCTAAAAATTCAGTTTGACAGTTTTACTGCAGAGAAAAAAAATTACAGTAAAAATGAAAAGAAAACAGATAAAGAGAAAACCATAACATTTTTATTCATACTTTCATAATAATAATAATAATAATGGCATAAAACTTAACCCTTCAATGCCCCAACGGGACTCGGAAGTCCCACTTATATTAATTTAGTATTCTGCCGTGGGTAGGTAAACGGCAGTATCTGCAAAAATGAGTTTTAGAGATATTTGAAGAAACGCATTTTTGATTTCTCACAAACATCAATAAACAGTGAACTTCGAACATAGGCGATGATACTACATGCTTGAACCGAAACATTTTTTTGGGTAATAAATTGAATTTTGATTTTGCAAGCACAGAGAGAGGTAAAGCAGATACTGCTGTTTACCTACATTTTTCACACGTAATTGTCATTCAGAATTGACTGATTGAATTTTTTTAAGCGGCAACCAAAAAAATTTGTGCCATAAAACTAATATAACATAGATTTCGAAAAAGCAGAAAAATTAAAATCGAAAAATTTGCAGTTACAGCCCTTTACCTGCCCACGGCAGTATTATCAATCCTAAATGGCTGGAATCATGCTCTCTGAAGCTTTTAAGTACCATGCCTTGTACTTTGCTGAGAGGCCGACAGATGATACCTGCGATCGGAAACAGTTTTCGTAGGGGCCCTAGACCCTACTGATTTTTAAAATTTTCTAAATTAATTTGGGACAAAAAAGGGTTAAACCAGGTACACATCTTACATAGAATAGGTATACACGAAAAAAAAAGAACTCTTTAGTGGGAGGGTTGAATTTGATTGTATCGACAGCAATTTTTAGTACCTTGGCTTTAGATTTGCGAGACATAACTTGAAATCACTCCGATCAGGGACTGATGGTCTGTTTCTTATTTTTTTGAGAAAATTTGTGATTGAACTGAAATTTGTTTGCACGAGGTATGAAGATGTAAGATCTTACTGAAATTTTCTTGTGATATTCCAAAGGTGAATATGTTATGGATATGCCTTTCTGGAGACAGGAATATTGATACTCTTTCCTAAACTCTATCTTAGGTTCTTCATTAGTGCTTATTCCAATCAACTCTTTCTGTAAAGTATCGATTTATCAATGTCATCACAAATGTTGATAATCCACACAGACATCAGAGCCAAAAAGTTTTTAAAATAATAATAAAAACCTTGTCAGACATGATCTTTTTAACAACCAGTGTACTTTGAAGTGTACATGGTATTCTTCAAAGTGAAAAGGTAAATTATTGTAGTTCTGAAAGGAGGAAAAAAATTTTTTTTGTAACG
>JAXGGA010021651.1:0-16241 GCA_038373865.1 Uloborus plumipes | reverse complement strand
AATTTACATACAAGAGCTTCTTTTGTGTGTATATTCAAGTGATTATTCAAACACTTTTCTCTTATAAACATTCTTGGACAAAATTCACAAGAAAATAAATTTTCTTTTCCATGTGAAATTTTATCTCTGCCAGTTTTCTTAACGTGTGAATTCTTATCAGAACTTACACGCTCTGTTGAATGGAGTAACATATGTTCAACTAACTGTTTGTGCGATGAACACCGCCCATGACAAATGCTGCACTTGCTGGGCATTTTGTGCGAATGTGTAAAATGCTTGGTAAGGCCTCTCATCAAGTCAAAACGTTTTTGACAAATGACACACATGAAAGTTTTTTCATTAGGGTCCTTGTGACGTTTGACATTAACTTGCACGCCATGTCTTATTACTGCCTTTTTGTAACCTACGTCAATTTCGTTCAAGTCAGCAACATTCGATTCTACATATGAACTTTGTTTGCGACTCTTTCGCTTTAAATGGTTTCGATTATATGCAACATTATTTTCATCAGAGAAAGATGCAAAATTATGCACTAGAGCAGAGTCAAAATCAGGTCTCTTTGATGTATTCATGTCTCTAAAGGCAAGTTCAAACGTTTTCCTGAAAAGGTTTCCCTTTTGCACAAAATTAGTGAAATCTACAAAGTGATCTTGGTACACATTTACGTCACCTCATAAGAATGAACTATAAACAGAATGTTAATCAGTCTTTTACAACACACAAGTTCAAATAATGGTGCCTTCAAAAAATGATCAAAAATTTTAGGAAGAATATTGGGTATCAAAATTAAATGAAGAATTTAATTTAAATTAACGAATTTAGGCTTTGACGAAAATGAATAACACATTGAAAACATAGTTACTGATGAGCACAAGCAGTCATTATCACTTCCTGTAGGAATGGTGGTTTGTAAGCTTGAGACTTTAATAATTTGTTTTTGTGTGCACATATTATATATAATTACTAGCAAATCTAGTGAATAATAAGCAGAAAGCACAATCGTCTCTTCAATTACGCGCGTATAGCAGCGCGCGCATTTGTCGTTAAGATGATTTTGTTCACTTCAATTCAACTTTCGCGATCTAATTACGCTATAACAGTAAAGAAAAACATCTGTGAGCAAACAAAGAAAAAACTGCTCGTCTAAAACGACCTAAGTCCAGCTAATACTTTTTTATAACCACTAAAAGTAGTTCTAACTAATTCGTATTACTTTTTCTCAACTGCTAATTGTATTAACCGCAACCATGAACGCAGAAGTATAGTGATAACAGTTAACGTTAACCGTACGTTCAAGCGTCGCCAGGGCGAAGGGTTTTTCAGGCGAAGAAATCGGTGAGTTTTGAGCAGTTTTAAGACAACTTAAGTTTTGATTAAAAAAAATTGACAAATAAACATATGCAGGTAGTCTCGCTGCATGAGAAAGACATAAACCGCCAAACTAATTCAAATCAAATCAAAATCAAACACACGCAGGCAACTTTCGATTTCTCGAAGTTCCAATAGACCGGCTAAAATCTTTGAATAATCGGTAGTTTGAACTATCGGCTTTCGGAAGTATAGTATATTTTGATAAAGTTGTATCACATAACACACAGCATCCAAGCTAGTTAGAAACCAAAGCTAAAAACATTTATTATCTTATTAAACTCTATTCTGAAGATTTGGCTTTGCCACTCACATTACAATACTACATCCCTTCCTTTCTTTTCTTTTTTTTTAAACCCAAAACAAGCAAAATAAATGCACACATATACACAGTTTTTTACGTAAAAATGTAGTCCTTGTGCCACTTGAGTTTTTTTTTTTTTTATCTCGTACTGGTCATGACACTTTCGAAGAACGTTCATCAATTGTTTCGTTTTCCTTAACTTCTCCTATATCGGGTGCTTTTAGGCAAATTCATCTTCGTCTTCATTATTAAAAGAGTTTAAGTTATCACAACCTTTTCTTTTTCTTTCATTTTCTTTGGCGCTTTACAAACTTGAAAAAAGTCCACAGTTCAGGCATCTTTTCCCCTTGGCTGGACAGCTTAGTGATTTTGAAATGTGACCTTCTTCTCCAAATTTCCAACAAATTAAATTATTCTTTTCACGGAAATTGGTCTTTTTCTTTTGCATTGGATTCGTTTTGAATCTATTACGGTGCTCTTCTGGCGATGAAAGATTTTTTATAGCAGCTGATTCCAAACAGGACTGTTCATAGGAATGACATAAAGTTTCAGCTCTTTCTAAAGATAATGCATCTCGTTCATCAATTAATTTAAATTTCAGTTCTTTACAGGCATTTCACAATAATTTGATCTTGTATGTGTCTATCAATTTCACTTTTCAAATCCGCATAAAACAGCTTGTTTGGGAAGTTGAATTATAAATGAATCCACACTTTCATTTTCTTTTGTCGACATATCTCTGAATTTTAAACTTTCGAACACGTCGTTTATAGCAACAGCAAACTTTCTCGTTAGCATAGAAACAGCAGTCTTACATTCATCAGCTAGTTCAAATTTATCTTCTTTAAGTTCTACCAACATATCAAAAATATCTTAAACATCTGTACATAATAAACACACTTTCTTGCGATGAGCATTAGTAGTACCTTTGGCATCAATAAACAGTTCAAAAGATCGCAACCATTTTGTCCATCTCACAGCTCCCATACTTTTATCGCCAAATAGATGAAATTTCGAAAAATCTTCGCGTAATCTATCCATTTCTTTTAAAAAAACTTAAGTTATATAGTGTATTTTGAAATAGTTATATCATATAACACACACAGCATCCAAGCAAGTTAGAAATCAAAGCTAAAAACATTCATTATCTTATTAAACTCTATTTTGAAGATTTGGCATTGCCACTCACATTTTACAATATTACAGGAAGTTCCCCTTCCAGGCTTCTCAAGAAAAATTTGTATTTTCTTTTTCAGAAATAGTGCATTTTTTGATAGACTCACTTACTGTTTAGATGAAATTAATTATTAGTTATACATCTTTACATAAACTAAATATTTTCAAGATACTTAGAAAAAGAAAGTTATATTTGGCTGCTCATATTTTATCTTTAAAAGTCATAAAGTTTGTTAACACAATTTGACTTATGAAAATATAGTTGGAGCAAGTAAAGTTTCTTCTTCATAATCTACATAAGTAGGCTGTCCACAAACTGTAAATCATTTTTAAAAGGCCTTTCATTCAAGTTATGAAATTCTATGCAAATTGATTACACTGATTAACAAAACATTTTTCTTAAGAATTTTCAACAAATTTAAGCAGCCCTACTTGTGGGAATTTTGGAAAGCTTCATAAAAAATGAAGTTGACTCTAATTTCAGAGAAATCCTTTTTCAACTCTAACAACAAACTTTGTATCAAAACAATATTTTTTTGCTGAAAAAATGCTTTGTTTGTGCAGAAATGTGATTACAAAAAGGAGTGATGGTTTTGTTGGACACTATGTCGTAAAAGTAAATTTTATCGTGGCCTTGAAACAAATAATTGGTTTCTCTAGCATTTCATTACATAAAAAATGGGCTTTTTATAATATGCAAGGTGAATTCATGACCACTCTTAGAAGAAATATAAAATTGTTTATTTAAATTACCTATTAAACATTGTTTTGGATGTCAACTTGGTGATCAAAACTTCCCAAAATGCAGTTTTAGGCTTCATTCAGTGGATTAAAGAGGAATGAGAAAAATGACCCTTAGGGGGAAAATAAGCTAATGATACCTTAAACTAGCTCTTATATGCATTAAATTATATTGATTTTACAGTGGAAAACTTGTGCTGGCAAAAAAACAAAAACTAACTTTTTCTTCTTCTAGGAAGATGGCTCCTATTTGTTAATCAAGAGAGAACTTCCAGAAGGAAAACATGAATAAAGGCAGGTACTTATGTATACTGGATAATGTAAATGGTGACATCATTTACCGATGAACTTGCCCTTCAACTGCAGGCGCCGTTATTGAGAAGCTCGGAGTAGCGGCCGGTTTGAAAAGAAGTTTTTAGCAGCATTGAGGACATGGTTGAGCAGGGCTGCTGTGAAAGTAGGCATGTAATGCATTTTAAAAAATTTGAGTCTCCTTTTCTCGTAAAAAGTTTAAAACCGTCATTGCTTAAACTACAACAACATCCCGATTATCCACAGAATCGGGTTACACGGTAGCCATGAGTGAGCAAAGACAATCCAACAACAGGCTAAAAACGATATTAATGAAATGTATACAATAGCTAAAATGCCAATAACATAAAATATACATTAAATTACAGATAAAAATCACAATATTGAATGTAAAAGATATTTTGAAAAGCTAAAAAAAATAATAATAATAATACTGTGTAATAAATACACTGTAAAAAAATGAAAACTAAAGTGTGAAAGACCCTTGGATAACCTGACCACCGATAATCAGGAGTTTTCTGTAATTGATAACGGAAGGGGAAAAAAATCTTCTCCAAGAAAAGCTAGTGTACCTGCAATGCAAGTCTATTGTGAAAAGTTATAACAACCAGATATGTGACGTCAGTTGATGGCGTTTCCCAAAGCCCACTTTTCTAAGCTTGGGTTATTTAAAAATTCATTAAATTTCAATTACTGTGTTTTAAAACTTAATGATGGTGAATTTTTTAGCCTCTTGATAATATCTATACAATACTGCCATGCTAGGCATAAAAGTGGTATCTGCAGTCGAGCTCAGACTAAGATATTACTCCTTAACCCTTTAAGACTGAGATTATAATTCAACCGCGACGAGATGACCGGTGTCAATCAAATGAGAAAACGAGTCCATTCCTTAAAATAGGTAGAGAAGGAAGAAACTCCAGTTTAGCGACATTTTGGACATAAGTTTTATGAAATATTAAGTAATTCTTCGAGAGATTCCCAACTGCATTTGGCGAGGAAGTGAAAACAAGTCTTTGCTTTCTTTATTGCAACCCTTATGTTACCATTTTGTTTTTAAATTTAAATGAACAGGTGGAGGCGTTGCAGTCAATGGCCAATGGCTGCGGAAAGATATAAAACCAAGACCCATCTACTTTCTTATATCCAATGAGCAATCTTTCTCGATTGTGCAAAAATTAAAATATTTTCCTCTTTGGCTAATTTCTCAAATTGGGAGACCAATTAAAGGTAAGTAAGGTGACGTATTCAAGCTTTATAATCAATGCCGCAATTGTGAATCCCATTCCTCAATTTTCATCTGCGTATCACCCCTTCCTAAAAATGGACAATCCTGAAAAAAGGAGGAGTCAGAGGAGTCATAGGCCATCTCTGCGAAGTTGAATTATACACGATCGTGCGGGTCTAACATCGATTTGCATTTTAGCTTCCTAGATCATTACATGCAATAAAGGCCGGAATCGAACGATCGTGCTGGTTAACCAATGAGATGATTATATCCATTTTTCTCAACAGATGGCGGCACTAGTATCTTTCTAGGCTTTAGGAGACGGAAAAGGCCATTGCTTACAGTTAGCAATTTTAGCAAGAAAATGCTTCAGGTCTTAAAAAGTTAAAGCTTTGTGTCACTATGTATTTGATCCAGATGATACTTTTTCAGAATTTTTTAAAAACTATTTCCCATTCTCAAATGACCGTATAATATTGTATTTAGGTGAAATACGTCACAAAGAGCCACCTGGTGGCGATAACTCAAATTTGTTAAAAAGTGCAGATACCACTTTTGTGCTTAGCATGGCAGAATAGTTAAAGTAGGAATATTTAATTGGTGAATACTTCCCTATTAGAAGTTTACTGTCTATTTTTGTTTGTACAGCAAAATTAAGTTTAAGCTATGTCTAAAAATAATAAAATGCTGATTATACTCTGTTATTTGCTCTGAATTTTCAATTTATTTATTTATTTGTTTAGAATTTCGTCAATGGTTCCGACCAAGAAACACACGTCTAAAAGTAAAAAAAAAAGCTAAGCAAAAGCTTTCAGCAAAGCATCTAGAAATCAGCTAAAACCTCATTTAGTATCTGGATTGAAAGGATTTTTGATTTCTGGCGATAACCACAAGAAACATATGACTGCTAAAGAAGCATTCGATTTTTTAAATGAATTTGTGGATGAGTTATAGGGACCTGAATCAGGTAAGCTGTCATTATTATTATTTTTGAAATAACATTTTTATAATATTTGAAAAATACATGCAAGTTACTAGAACATTAAAGCTCTGAGAAAGATTTTTGGGGGTTGGGGATTCATTTAAGAGCCCATATCATATACATCCATGCATAATATGCACAGTTCCGATTTTTCCTTGATTTTTCTGGGAGGCTGGGAAAAACTTGAAACTAGTCCTTACGCATCTTCCTTTGAATTTCTATATCAAGTATGAATTAGTACATAGGTTAAAGGGGTAAAAGTTAAAAATTTGAAAAGAATTTGGCGTGCGTTTCAGATTTATAACATCCCTCTTCACTGCAAGAAAAAAGTGTACCCAAACCTGTAAACCCACCTCTGCGTCCCAGAGAAACCATGATCCTCTAATCCGAAAAGAAAAAGGAAGAGTTTCGAAAATAACCAAAACTTCCTCTTTCCCCTATCTTTTCTGAAAATGGCAATTGTTTATGTTTACTTCAATTTTTAAAATTTGGTCCATTAAGTGCACCCCCACCCCCACCCCTATTACCAGGAAAGATTGAGTAAAGGGGTGTTTTAAAGATTCCATTCTGACAAATCTTCAGCTGGATTTCCACCAATGCCACTGTTTCTGTCCCTCACTTGACTCATCTACAAGTTTCACACAAAGTTTTTTTAAAGGAGTTTTTTTTTGGCTGGAAAGCCTAGTTTCATAGTTGTCCAAAGCGGCTCTGGCATTAGTTCTGTTCACTCTTACGGTTTTAAGTATTCCTCCTCAGGGGCGCCCTGAGCTAAAATTTTTGGGAGGGGGAAAATTATCAATTTGCCGAATGAAGCTCTAATTTTCCCGAGTGATAAAATACAAACATGCACATTGCACACATGTCGTACATGCATAACATTTAGTGAGAAAAACATGAGGCATGTTTTAAAATATAATTCTTAAAACTATAAAAATCACAAATAATCTCAATGTTGCAATATTGTCTTCAAATTGCTGAATCGCCAGCAAAATGTGCCGAATACGGAAATTATTGGGAGGTCACAGTGACCTCCCATCGTGGCGCTCCTGTTCCTCCTGGCTTCCTCCCATAATCAATTCTCATCTCCCTTCACCACAGCTGAGGAATAGGCGGCTCGTACAGGAGGGCAAGGGGGTGACTGCCACCTCACTTTCCACCGTTAAAAAGTACTGATGGAGTGAAAACGATTTTTTACTCAGTGGATAAATTAATTTCACCAAAATAAAAGCAGAAATTTTTAAAAATCGGGACTTTTTTTCTCATGGTATTTCATTAATATGAATGAAAATCAACCAGCTGGGTTCATTTTGGAGGCCATTTTTCGTATTTTTTAGAGGATTAAAAAATGGCAATAAAATGTTTATTTGCATCCTTATTATAATGTGACATTTGTCAGAAGTTATCCTTATAAATGGGCTGTTTAGATTAATACAGGCTTATATTGCTAGATAAAATATTTCCTCTTCAGAATGTGTCATTGTGTGAAAGAATAAAAATTAAATGCATTATAGAAAAATCATAAAAGGCAAATTTTGAAATTACCACTTCGAGTCCTTCAATTTTCATAATAATCTAACTTCGTAAATACCCAGGATTACAATTTAAGTACTGGGTTAGGATTAGAAAATCCAAACCCATATAAACTTTACAGCAAGTAGAATTTATGATCAAACATATATAATGATTGGATTGTTATATGGGTATTGATACCTTTGGTCTATTTGGCAAATCGTACAAAATTAAAGAAAATTAGATGTTTCAAGTATATCATTTTTGAAACATTAATTCATTCCTAATGTAATGGATAGATTTGTTTTTGCACACCATATATTTTTTCAAATTATATTGTCATTATAAAGGTATCGCTATTCTTAGTACAGGTGCTCAAACCCAAATGCCCTAGCAATGATGTTTTGCAGATTCTTATTTTTTTATCTTGGTATTATTTTCTTTTTCAGCTGAAAACAAAGGCGTACCAGAAGTGGAAGAAGAAAAAATTTTTGCCAAAGGTTTGCCAAATTTTTTGCCAAAGGCAAAATTTTTTTGTCTTCCTTAAAGTATAAGGTAGCCAGATTTGGTTATTCATCAAAGTAATTTGATGGTTAGTTTTTTTTTTTTTTTTTGTCATGAGTATGTTAATAGAGCTAGTTGAATGGATAGGAAATGAGTTTGGTTGATACACAAGTTTTAAGGGGCCTCAGTGGCTCAAGGGCAGAAGTTTCACCTCGAAAGCAAGAGATCGGAGGTTTGATTCAAGCCGGTGGTTTGAGTGTTATTCCCTCTCTTTGTGTTGCAAATCTGTCTTATATGTTAAGAAAGAAGTCCAACCTCTTTCAAGGCAATGGTACCCCCTCGTTGCGTAATATTTGTTGAAAACTATGCACACGACAACAACAAAAGTTTTAATCCATTTATGCTCAGTAGCCTAAAAATGGGACACTTGTTAGTTACTGCATACAAAAACCTGTAATGGGTATATCATTTTACTAAAGCTGTTTTTCACAAGTTAATCGGTCCTTCTTCTTGAGAAAACCAGTTAGAGCCACTAGTTGGACATCTGAGTTTATTCATTGACAGCTATTTTCATACAAATCAGTCAAGCTACGATCCAGCATGGGTAGCCACAATAAGTAAGTGTTTTTTGCGAGCTTTTTTTTTCATAAAATTAAACTATTTGAAAATGATCTGCTTAAAATTGATTACAGATGCCATCTGTGATGCTACTTTGCACAAGTAAAGTCAAGTATGGTCGTATTTGTTTAAATATCTGCAAAATATCCCATAAACAGGACATTCAATAACCTAATAAATGTGGCAACGGCGATCTATTTTACGCCTAAAATGTATGTAAACCTTAAGATTCATATACTGCCGCCTTCTTCATTTTTTCACAAAACTCTTTTAAGAGCACTATGAGCGAAGCCCGGTCAGACGAAAAATTTTAAAAAGTAAGATAAAACTGTACTAAAATTCAATAAAAATGTTATTGATTTGATTGCCTCAAAAATAGAATGAATAAAGTTAAAAAGTGAAAACAATAATAATAATAAACTCGTGTAATGCCATGTCTGCATATTTAATTTTCAAAATTCTGCAACTCTACTGTGTTTTACATGTATCCCATATATCTTATATATTTTTCTTCAATAAAGCAGAAAGTTTATACACCTGTCTCGTTTTTTTTTCCTCATGACTCGGCTTGGGCCAAGACTTAGATTAATTTTCCTGAAATTTTACACACAGTTTGCTTGGAAAACAAGGCTATGCATTATTTTTCTTTAAACTTGATTTGGTTTTTCCGTTTTCCAAATTTAGAGAAATTTATCCCTCCATTTACAAACATATATTTCAAAAACAATTCTTGCATACACACCTTAACATTACACAACAGTCAATAGCCCTGTTTTTTCTGCACAAGTTGAAATTTTCAATCAATATTTTTGCTTGATTTTTCAAGATGAGGTCATCATGATACTTAAAATTATTGGAACAATCATTGTTTATATTTTCAGTTGCTAAAAAAAATGCTAAAAAGAAAAAAAAAAATGTTACATGTTGTTAATTTATATACAACTGAAAAGAAGATAATTTTCTGTCCGTATAATAGTTGGTTTTCACTTGAAGCAAGGTTAAAGTTATTTAGTTAATAAGAACTTTGTTTTACAACAACATGAAGCATAATACTTTTCTCTGGAAAACAAGGTCAAAAAGATTTTTTTTTTCAAAGCTTTATGAGAATATTTTATCATTTGATCTGTGCTATTACTATAATGATTATAAAAATTATTCTATATGAATTAAAGTTTAGTGGAATTTCATAGTAATTAAATGTTTAATAACATCACTAGACATAGTTACAGGGTTACCTTTTTGTCAAAAGTCAGGGACAGCATAAGAAATCTGATGAATAGGATAAAATGAAAATCCACTGAACTTCCAATATAAATTTAGTACATAAACTTATTGCTATGATGTAATAAAATTATCTTATGCTATTTATTAATCATTAAAAATTTTTTAATAAATCTTTGATTAAAATATGAACTACAGACATCTTTGCTTAATTTGATCGCTTTGGGTCACAAAGATTTTAGTAACAATATCTGATTGATAACAATAAAGAGGAATCAAGAAAAAGATAAATTTACCAACTTGAGTCACACATAATGAGGATGAAATGAAAAAAAAAAAAGTTTTATGTACTATACGCTTCTTTTAAAATATAATTTTCACCACTTAAAAATCTGTTTTGTTCTGTCAAGAAAAGGCTACAGAAAAGATAAGTCAGTTTCTCTTACTTCACTTTGAGCTGAGGTTTCTGCTATACTCTATAGTTGGCCGGCAATTTTGTTAGTATATTCCTACAGATACATTTTTTGACCGCATATTTCAAAAGTTTGAACAAACGTTACCATTTTTTAAAAATTTACTCCATTATTTAATAATCTTTAATATTGTATATTGAGCTTTTAGTCATACAAAATTATGCTTTACATGCAATTTGTGCTTTTTTTGAAGCCAATAACAATTTAACTATTCGGCCTTGAATACAGTCAAATATTTGGTTTTCGGCCAAATCACTATTCATTGCATCCCTACATGGACTAAAAATTCTTTGTTGCCATTAAAAACACTGAAATAAATATTAATGAGTTATATAAAATAAGACTTGGCAATTGATAAGTTGGTTGACTTGCTGAATATATTTTTATGATAGCATAAAAATGTAACAGAATTACATTCAAATTGTAACATCCGTTACAAACTTATGTAACATCCGTTGCCTGTCTTTGCATGAATTTCATTTTAATCGTATAAATTTTGGAAATTATAATTTCTTTATTCTTTCCTAAAAAAACTTTAAAAATATTTTTCACAATGCAATTCTGGAAGAAAGAAAAATGTAATGTGATGCACGAAATTCAATTGAATTTGATGAGTCAATTATTTTCTTTTTTTTAAAAGTTACCTACAGTTTAGTATGATCTGAAACTAATTCTTTTTTTACAAAGTGTATACTCATTATAGTTTGTTTCACTTCTAATTTTTGTTGTCTGAATGGTATAGCAAATCTGGCATTCTTTCTGTCTATCTTTCAGTTAGAAAGAGTTAATTCTTGGTTGCAACTACTAGTGCAACCAGAATTCACTTTCTAGCTGGTGGATCTAACTATTTTTGCCAGTTGGCAAAAAGGTATCTTTGCCAGGGTGGTTTTTTCCACCTCTAGCAAAAATGTGCCAACCCTACTCCAACTAAACAATTTTGTACTCAAAACGATCACAAAATGAATTTATTTTACCTTTATATTTCATACATCAATATTAAATTTACTCCATTGAAATTTAGTGGCATAATTTACATAAGTAACTTGGTAAAAATTATAATTTCACGTGCCAGAAAAACCTCACATTAGACCTTTTACAATCTCTTCCCCACAAAATGAGATCAATATAAGAAAAAAATATCATGTTCTTGTCCTAGGATGCTTTCTAATGCTGTATACCACTTGGGGAGTTTTTTTAATTGATTTTTCGACCTAATTGTTTCATGTCAGCTGAAATTCCACCATTTTGAGAAGCAAATAAAGGATTTATAAATAGAAATTCGTTGATACAGATTGCTGTGGGGCAATTCCACTGTAACTGAAGTATCATTTGAACCTTAACACCCTGAAAAGACCCCAAATACCCTAAATTATTGGTTTATTGCATGCAATTTATGAAGAACATGGGCTCTACTTCTATATTATACAATTAAATTTTGCAATTTTTCAAAAGTATTTATTTTTTAATTCCGTGACAGACATATCTCACAAAGGAGAGAAGTTTTTTGGCCTTCAGAAACACCTAAAAAATTTTTGAACCTATATAATCAAGAAATTGACTTGCAATTTATTTTAATTGATCAGAGTATGACAAAAACATATAGCTTTGAAAAGATTTTAATGAACTGAAAAAAAGTGGGGTAAATTGCCCATTTATATGAGCATATGTCGTAAAGGAAGTATCACAACAAAGTAAACGAACATATCAGTTCTGAATTGTTGGAATTTAAGTAATTTACATTGCGTTCTAAAGCCTTCAGCTTATTATTGCAGCCTATTTTAAATAAATATTAAGAGTGGAACTTTAATAAATAATATATTTGGTAGTATGAATTACTTGCAGCCTGTTGCAAGTTATTGCTGAGTTAAGTCATCTGTAATCCCTTTCTATCTAATGAAGGTTTTGGAAGCACAATACTTCTATTTTGTTTTTACTAATGGTTTTTTAACCATCAGTAAAAACGAAATAGTAGTATTACTTACTCGTTTACTAGAATTTTTTGGATTGCTCATCAAATATTGAAAGCTCTGATTGGGTTCAATTTGTACGGTTTCTGATTTTCCAGCTTTAACGTTGAATTTTTTGATTTGTTGGCTCTTTGGCATAACAGAATATTTTATGCAATACTTGCCTTCAGTCTAATTCAAGGTATTAAATTAGTTTTAAGTATTGCATGGATTTCAATATATATTCATTCAATTTTATCCACTGTTACAAGAGCTTCACAAATTAGAATAAAGATGACTGCTATCTTCCTGCCTGCAGTGTTTGTACATTTGACAAATGTTTGATGTTATTTACGATACTGCTATAAATTGTCAGAAAAATGAATTTAACAGTTTATCAAAATTATATCATACCCAAAATAAACAGATGATGATTTGAATAACATGTGTTACTTTGTACAAGAAACTGTAGGCAGTTAGAAATCAGAAAACGTTTTTTTTTTTTTTTTTTTTTTTTTTTTTGTAATTGTATAAGTTTTATCTACAATGCTGTTAAAAAGACAAAATAACAGGACTGCATAGGGTTTAAATTTATCACTTAATATTTTTGTAAAAAGTATAGACTAGCCAGAAACTACATTGAATTTGTAAAAAATCCATTTTTTTTAAATTTCCTCCAGGTAATATATTTTCTTCTTTTCTGTTTTCAATAACCTTAAAATTTCCAGAACAAGTTCATATCTGCCTTACATTTTCATAAAACCGCAGAATAATTGCTTTTTAAGGTAATTTTATCTCTGCACTCCCTTTTAAATGTAAAAATCTAAAAATGCTCCAGTCTTTTTTAAGTTTTCTCTTTTTATTTACTTTTTGAATGTTTTTAAGGGAAACTAAAGTGCATTTCATGAAAGTTTGATTTTTAAATGTAACTCTCTTTTCAACTGTTACCGCAGAGCCTTTTTCATTGATTTTTTAAACTCCCTTTATGGAAAAAAAGCTGAAATATTACTATATAAAAAATACACTCAACATAAGACTGCCATCTCATTTATTGCAGAATAGTTATAACAGAAACAATGTATAATTTACAAGGTAAAACTTAATTAATAAACAACTCCACGTTTCTTGAATGATGAAAATTGGCAAGATACCTTTAGGAGGCTTTCACAAATGTCAAGATTTGAGAGGACTACAAATAGTAGGATATGACACTTTTGTAACTACAGATCTACGAGTAGCATTTTAGCCGATTACTCGGAATGACACTTTTTTCACACACCACCACAGTTTAAAATAAAATGATTTCAATTATTAAAATATCTTCATAACGTTTAAAAAAAAAAAAAAAATTCCAAAGTATTGCATTACCCAAAAAAGTCACAACTTTTTCTTGCAATTATAAATATGACTTAATTTTACTCAATCTCATGTGTTGTTATCCTTATACTAAAAACTTAGATCTGTAAATAATGATGGTTTAAAAACTTCATAATATAAGTTTAAATAATTTAAAATAAATTGAAATATTATTTTAAGGTTTCTTACATTGAATATTGAACTGTTCCTAAGCCAAACGTGAATTTTGCACACTAATAATATATACGGAAAAGATAAACATAAAAGTACATTCATGAATTTGCAACGTAGAAAGGACAAAGGGTTCATTGGGGTAATTTGGGTATAGGTTTAATTTCATTAAATAAAATGAAAACTACTAATTTCATACACTTAAAAAAATTTATAATCATATACATTATCATTGCCAATGAGAAAATGCTAAAAATATGTTGGTAACGCTTATTGAAATTGATTTCTAAAAAGTTTACTTTTCTCAAGATGAAACGGCAAAGCAAACTAATTACTTTGAAAAATTGTGTAGTTAATTAACTTTCCGCTATATTTTCCAAATTTAGGTATGTATACATTACGCATGTTTACTTTAATTTTCTATTGATTTATCGAAATAGTTTTCATGTAAGCAATGATTTAAAAACACGAGGTAATTTGGGTACTGTCCGTTTGCGTATTGTGCGCCTGGCAGCCAAGAACACTTCCGTTTGAAAAGGGGGAGATAGGTTTAAGACAGGGTTGGCAAGGTTTTGGACAGAACGGTAAAAACCACGGTTTAAACCATGGTTTAAACCGTCCTGTCCAAAACCCATGTGTCCAAAACTGTCCAAAACTACATTTTTAGTACAATTTTATATTTTGAACAAATATCAAAAGCACAAAATTATACTTGAAGTTAAGACTTAATTTATTTAATGTAAACATATATAAGATTTTCAGCTGATACTAATCTAGCTACTTAGAAGTTACTATTCTTCATTAACCTGTTAACTGGGTATGACGAAATATTTCGTCATACATAAAAGCCTACAGCAATGGGCATGACGAAATTTTTCGTATATTCTTAATGTGCATTTCAGTGTTTTATATATTTTTATTATTGTGTTGTATTATTTACATACTGAGATGTGAATTATTATTTTTGGTGTGATATTACTTATCGCTGCGAAAAAAAAAGTCCCCATTGTGAAACGAGTTGAGCAATAGCTAATTCCCCGGCTAACAGGTTAAAAAATGAATTAGTTCTCATAAGTTTATATTATTTTATTTTTAATACTAGCTAAACTTCTTTTAAATATAGATGCAAATGAGGGTGCTCAAAAGGTACAATAAATCGACTTAAATGCTTTTTCGGCTTTAATACTTTTTGTTCATGTTTCACAAAAGAAGCCTGTGATATATTTCCTTTTTCCATTTCTCCCCCCCCCCCTTCTGTTTTTTTTTTTTTTTTTTTTGGAATGAATATTTTTGCTTGCATTATACTAAACTGAACTTCATCAACTTGATGGAATTTCCAAAAATTGTTTTTAAAATTCCTTGGGTTATTGTACTTACAAGTAAATGACAAAAGTGACATTTCATAATCAGACACTAAATCACTATTGATCATTGGAAAATGTTGATAAGTTTTTCTAAATATTTGCAAGCTAGGATATTTTTTTTCTTGAGGAAGTATATACACATATGAAGGGCTCGGGTGTAAAAAATGGTAACTAGCATTTCAAAAAATCAAACCTTTTTCTTTTAAATATGGATTTATTGCTTCAAGAAATTACTGTAGCAAGTTTTTTCTATTTAAAAAATGAAGTCGGTACATTGATTAAGTGCTGTGTGTCTCGGGTATATTTAATTACATTTTTACAAGTGATTTTTGTTTCTTTAATTTGAAACAATACGTCTTTTTGAGTTTGTCAGATACCACTATTTACGCTTGAGCCCTTCATATATATATTGTTAGAAACAAAATACACAGTATTAAAAACAAAAATCAAAAATAGAAAAATTTTCTTGAGTAGTGAAAAACATTTTGTCATCAGTTTATTATTCTTCAATCTAAGGTTAAAAAAATTATTTGAACATCACTGAAAACATTATTGTAAAGAAACCACAAAAGACTTTTTACATTTTGAGTTTTACACATTTTGAGTTAACAAATGGAGCTGAAATTATCTGTTTCAAGAGTTTTTTTGACAGTACTACCAATTCCTATTTTATGAAATTTTTATGCAGTGGAGTTATGAGTAAATTGTTCATTTTTTTAACGTATATTAAAATTACTAATATAATTAAATATTGTCAAATTTTAATTAATTACAACCAATTAACACTAAGAAACTAAGATGTATGCATTATCAATATTACAGCTAAGAGAAATTAGTCAGCTAAAAACCCTTTTGCCATGCTTTATACAGTTTAAGACACTTTTGGACAGTTTAAGACAGTTTTGGACAGTAAAACCCACCTGTCCTGTCCAAAACCCCAACCCTGGTTTAAGATGCACACTTCCCGA
>JAXGGA010021650.1:0-16241 GCA_038373865.1 Uloborus plumipes | reverse complement strand
TCAAAAAAAATTCATTATATGTTTTTTGAGAAATTTAAATTTGAAATTTAAATTTTATTTTTTGAAAAAGAAAATTTTTATCAAATTAGTCATGTTGCATATCCGCTTAAGCGGCAACTAACGTACTTTAAAATGCCATTTACCAAATCGTTCTATCTATATTTGGTGCTGAGTTATGGTCTCTTTTATGTGCCCTTATCCATGGAAAAACGAGGGTTTTTCCAAAGTTCAAAGTCTCATAAATGAAAAACTAATAGAGATAAAAATCCAAAAATTGAGACTTTTGATTACCTCAAGGGGTACAATTGATGAGCCAAATGTGAAAGAAATACAAAAATGTAAGGTAAAATTTTTCTCAGATTTTGGATCACTTGACGTGGAATGACCCGTACCATCTTTTGGCTTCTCAGCAAAGTACAAGGAGTGGTACTCAAAAGCTTCAGTATGATTCCGGCCATACAGAATTCATAATACTAAATTAATCTAAGCGGGACTTCTGAGTCCCGTCGGGACATAAAGGGTTCAATTTGTTCGAATTAACGAGGTTCGACTTTAATCTTCTTTTCTGCCTCTTAGAGTAAACCGCAACCCGTAACTCCTCTGAATTCCGACCAATCAATCCATACCCCCAAACAAAAAATCAATTTCTAAAGATAAAAGGAAAGATGGCATTTGAAGAATAGTTATTTTTTCAATAATAAAATTTAGAAAATTTGACATTTTTAATTAAAAAAAATCAAATGCAATACTTTAAAACTTCCCTAATAATTTGCTTTCAATTTAAACGTAGTTATTTTGAAAAAAATAAGTTTTAAACATTGTTTCCTTGATATGCCATTATAAACATTTAATACAACAGGACATGACTCTTGAGAAAATCAATTAGTTTACTTATTAAATTAATTATGGCTCCGTACTTCTACAATTCTAGCTCAATAAATGCCTTAATTGCGTATTGATGTTAGGCTGATATCACTCAAAGAAAATCTTCCCGTACTTACGTAAATATATCTAATATTTAAATTTGGAAACATGATAGGTTCCTACTTAGAGATATCTGAAAACCCACATGGAAATGCAATTCTATACATCAATCAAATCCAGTAGTGTTGACCAGGTTTAAGAGAGATAAGAGAGTTAGAGACACTCTTCTTTTTCTACACAAGGAGTCCTTGAGAAATGGTCGAGGATTTAAGTCCTCAGATCCGAAGTGAAGTGGGCTCGGAATTGAATAACAGGCTTTATATCTCCTCCTTACCCCCCAAGGGGCCGGATAAAAAATATTATGACTCAGTCGCCACTACCACTCAGATTGGAGCAATAAATCATTGTATTGACCTGCGCGTGATCGGATAGTGAAGAGGCATACGCGTGAGCTGGGAAGCAATTCGGAGAGATTTCTTGACAGCCCTTATTTGGCTGTTCCCTTGGATTTAGATAAGGGGTTGGGAGCCAAAGAGTGATTACTTGTGCCTTTTTATTTATAATAACTACTTAATTATTGATCTGCAGCTGCTGTGTACGCACCAATATCTGCTTTAATAAAAACCGTTGTCCGACTGTTTGAACTGTAATGGTTTAAATTCGGTTTAAACTAATTTATTATTCTTTTATACATGGCTTCATCTTTGCCCTTACTTAAAGACTATATCACACTTTGATCAACTTATTTGATTTAATAGTGTTCTTTTAGAATGAATTGTCCACATACAATAAAATAATTTGTCCGAAATGTATAAAGAATTCAGTTATGAAACGTATGACTGCAAAAAAAAAGTCAAAATTTTTTTTAATTAGAACTTCCTATTCTCGCTACAAAAAGACATTTGTTGCGATAACTTTTTCTGTTTTGTGCAAACTATTTAGGAGAATATTTTGAAACTCTCTGACAGTCGCAGGTCATTTGGTATTGAAATTTAAAAAAATGAAAAAATGTGTTTGAAAAAATTGATATTTCAGATATGTATCTCCGCCGCTACTTGTTTCTTATAGAAGTTTTGTGTAATCAACTGGACCATAGAAACTTAAAGAGAGGAAACAAAATGTTTTTAAAAAGTTTTTATAAAGTTTTTCCCTTATTTGGCTGTTTACTTGGATTTAGATAAGGGGTTGGGAACCAAAGAGTGATGGCTTATGACTTTCAAAATTTAAACGCCACTTAATTATTGATATGCAGCTTTTGCGTAAGCATCGATAACTGCATCAATAAAACTCCATGTCCGACTGTTCAAGCTGTTTTTTTTTTTTTTTTGGCTTCAATTAATTTATTATTCTTGGAAGCATTGCTTACTTAAAGGATTAGCATATCTTGTTTAACTCCTCTGAATTAATAGTGTTCTTCTCGCATGGTATTTTGTGTGGTTAAACATATTAATAGATAGTCTGAAATGTATGAAGAATTCACTAAAAAATCACATCACTGAAATAAAGTCTTTCCACAAACAGAAGGGAAAAAGCACATATTAGAACAACAGTGGGGGAGTTTCTTTCAGTCAAAAGTACTACTTTTTGTTACTGAAATTGATAGAATGATATAAAAAATAACATGGGCCCGGAAAATACTTTAATTTTCCCAACAGTTTATTTTTTATTAATTTTTTTAAATACC
Source organism: Uloborus plumipes (assembly GCA_038373865.1). Lineage (NCBI taxonomy): Eukaryota > Metazoa > Arthropoda > Arachnida > Araneae > Uloboridae > Uloborus > Uloborus plumipes. The sequence goes on along the minus strand of JAXGGA010021650.1, from coordinate 13,633 downwards.
CTACCTTGAAAACAGGGCGTGGTTTTTATGACGTCAGTGGGGAAACCTAACAGCTCTCTTTCCAATAATAACACCATTCTGCTTGACTTGAGTTGTCCAATCGCAGGAATCGGTGACGTCATGATCTTCGTCATCTCACTACAACCAATTAGATTTCGTGCTTACGTGCACCATTGACGTCATGCGCAGATTTTTTTTTTTCGGAATAGCATCTGCGCACCGGTTAAAATAATTCATAAAAATATATAACTGTGTCAAAAAATAAAAAAATAGTTAATTCCCATGTTTTGAAGCATGCTCTTTCAGAAAAAAATACTTTTGAAATTTCGGAAACTCCCCCATTGCAATTTATGTATACATTTACGAGTTGAAATAACTTTTTTTAATGTGTAAACTATTCAAGTGACCATTTGAAACTCTAATAGTCTCAAGCTTTATTTTACAATATTCCAAAATGTATTGCAATGAAAATACTGAAAAAATTCATTTGTTTAAAAAATGTAAATATAGATGCCTACTTTTGCAGCTACTACTTCTTATAGGGAAATCAACTATAGACCGTAGAAATTCAAAGCGATTAAATAAAACGTTCTAAAAAAGGTTTTATAAAGCAAAATGACTTTTTGAAAGTTTTTGATAAACTTTTTGTAATCAAGGATTTCAGCCAAGGGATTTTAATAAGTGTACTAGCTGCGTAGCCCGGCGTTGCACGGGCTGTAATGTAGTGAAGGCAGTTTGAGAAAACTACTCGCCACCAAGGCGGCTCGCCTTTAAAGAAATGAGGAAAGTTTAAACAGTTTACTCGCCGTCAAGGCGGCTCGCCTTTACAGTAGCGAGGAAAGTTTCAATTCACTACTCGCCGCCAAGGCGGCTCGCCTTTAAAGTACCAAGGAAAAGTTTAATAAACTACTCCCCGTTAAAGCGGCTCGCTAAAAAGCTTTCCTGCATCAAAGAATCAATCGAATTATTTGCACATGCTTCCTCAAAAATAAAGACGATGTCAAGTAGCGCATACTTAGCACTCTCCCTAAATTACAAATAAAATTCCTTTCCAAAAACAATTATTTCCAAACCGCTTTTTTCCGGTAAAATTAATTGCAAAATTCTAAACGAAAAAGTTCTTTTAATATTTGGATCGAAGCCAGAAAAAGTCCCTTCTAAAAACAGCAATTGCAATTTTATTTAAAAACACATTTTCAAAATGGTACCTGAGAAAAAATATGTCATTAATAATTAGAATAAAAACAATTGTTAGAACTTTGTTATAAAACGTATTCAAAATGACAATGAAAAAAATAACACTCTTTCATTTTAAAAAGTTCAACTTAATTAACGTTTTAATTCAAAATCGCAACGGAAAGAAATAAATATCTTGGAATTTTAAATAGTTCAATAATTTAATTTACGTTTTAATTCAAAATGGCAACGGTAAGAAAAAATGTCTTGGAAGTTTAATCATTAATTAGGCTTAATCGCTTTAAATTTGACTACTTATTAATTAAACATTCGCTTTAAATTTGACTACTTATGGATCGCAGCCAGAAAAAGTCCCTTCTAAAAACAGCAATTGCAATTTTATTTAAAAACACATTTTCAAAATGGTACCTGAGAAAAAATATGTCATTAATAATTAGAATAAAAACAATTGTTAGAACTTTGTTATAAAACGTATTCAAAATGACAATGAAAAAAATAACACTCTTTCATTTTAAAAAGTTCAACTTAATTAACGTTTTAATTCAAAATCGCAACGGAAAGAAATAAATATCTTGGAATTTTAAATAGTTCAATAATTTAATTTACGTTTTAATTCAAAATGGCAACGGTAAGAAAAAATGTCTTGGAAGTTTAATCATTAATTAGGCTTAATCGCTTTAAATTTGACTACTTATTAATTAAACATTCGCTTTAAATTTGACTACTTATGGATCGCAGCCAGAAAAAGTCCCTTCTAAAAACAGCAATTGCAATTTTATTTAAAAACACATTTTCAAAATGGTACCAGAGAAAAAATATGTCATTAATAATTAGAATAAAAACAATTGTTAGAATTTTGTTATAACACGTATTCAAAATGACAATGGAAAAAAATAACACTCTTTCATTTTAAAAAGTTCAAATTAATTAACGTTTTAATTTAGGGCCGAATTCAAGTGAAACACCATTGCAGTCGCTTCGAGGCGATCGCATATTGCAACCGCTACTGTAAGTCGAATTCAAGTGAATTCGTTTCACTTGAATCCAAATTTTGGAATTTGCGATTGCATTGGTGAGTTGCGATCGTCCGTGTTTCACTTGAATTCCTGCCTTAAAATCGCAACGGAAAGAAATAAATATCTTGGAGTTTTAAATAGTTCAATAATTTAATTAACGTTTTAATTCAAAATGGCAACGGTAAGAAAAAATGTCTTGGAAGTTAAATCATTTATTAGGCTTAATCGCTTTAAATTTGACTACTTATTAATTGATATCTTCGCTAATTAAAATTGTATAATTATATAAATTGAAACTAATAAAGCCTGAAAAATTTCCTATCTATCGGTACCTGATTCGGCTTTCAGTTCATTGGCGTTCAGGAGAAAGAAGCGTGACATAGATAGATAGAAAGATACTCAGTTTTTAATATAAGTAGATTTTAAGGTTACAAAAGTATCCAAAAATATACAGGAGTGGGAAAATGATATTTTTCACAAACATTCACAAACTTTGAAATACCATATCTCAGCACCTATTACAGTTCGGTTAAAAATTAAAAGAGCTTTTTAAAGATAATTTTACGTTCTTTCGCTCACAATTACTTGCTCGCAAGTAAACTGTTTTTGAGATAGGAGACTAAAACTGCAAAAACGCATCTAAAATCCCAGGTTGCGCTAGGGAGCTCCCCTACAAATGGAGCCTTTTAGTATATTCATCAAGAGTACCTTCTGAACGTGTGTACCAATTCTTAAAACTACATGTTTTTTCCCCTCATTTTGACCGTCATTTACTAGTTTAAAGAGTCTGTACTTTGGGTGACAAAAATTACAGAACAGTTATTCTCTTATTTCTTAGATAATCCTTTAAAATGCTTATATTTTCTAATAATACTTTTTTGTTTTGTTTCGACACTGTACATTTTCACATTTCAGGAAATCTACCATTTTATGTATACACATAATTTATCCAGTTACAAGCATTTCCATCAGTCTGTTAATAAGTCTATATATCTTGGCGTTATTAGATTGACTTTTCTATTAATGTAGTATCATAATGATCATCCTCATCATTTTTATCATTATTATTATTATTACTAACATTCTCACCACTTATATTACTTTAAATTATTATCATTATTATTTATTAATATCATCGTTACCATCAATATTTTTACTATTATTATTACTATTGCTAATGTTTTCAACTTAGTTGTAATCAACAATGTTATTATTACCATCTCTATCATCAATACCACCATTATTACTATTATTGTTAGCATTATTACTATTATTTTTAAACTACTATTTTATCTTTTATTTACTGCTATGACCTAGGAAAACTGGACCGAATTTTAGGGCTCAAATGAAAGTGCTATCTTCAAGGGTCATAAGCTTAAGCCATTTAATACCTTAATGTACAGACATTATTTCACGGGCACGAAATAGCTTGTAATTTGAGCTGCACTTAAAATAAATGTTTTCTTCTAAATAGTCCTCGGATTTTTTTGCCCAGAAATGTCGTATTACTAAGCAAAAACTAACTCCGGATGATTGTTTTTAGTTGATACTTTCAGAAAACGTAATTCTTTAGATTAATGACCTCCCTTGCCGAGGGTTGTTTTGAAGTTTTTGTTGAATTGGCTTTGCTTGCTGGAATGGAAGTCTTTGCTTGAGTATTTTTTTTTAACTTAATGAACAAACATAAATAAGACCATATCAGAAGTTCATTCAATTTTTTACGAACTTTAATGTCAGATAATTAAGCCACGGGTGGAAATTGAACAAAAAAAAATGTTTTTTACATTTATAATAACATTAACATAAATAATATATATTACTGTTGCTTATACTGTTTTACTGCTTGACTCAATGGCTTGGAGAATTAATTATTTTCTTCAATTTTACGGGTAATGCTTAAACTATACTGTTAAAACAATGAAATCTCAAAATTCTCATGCTTTTGTGAGGATTTACGTGATACAGAGAGTCTCCGTTAAACTTTTTAGAACTGGAGGGTAAAAAGAGGAGTAGGGTGCATCCTGATGACTCTAAATCATGTTGCAATGCTTTTTCAAAGCGATGGTGTACACAAAAGCACCATAAAGAAAAGAGACCGAAAATATTTTTAATGATACATGTCTAAAAGCAAAAAGGTACACGGGGCCAAACTAAGTTTTTAAAGTTTTTTACAACGTCTACAAAGCACATCTCGCATCTTCGGTGCATGGAAATCCGACCAGTCAAGAATACTCTCGGAATATTTCAAATTTCACCCCGTCTGCAAAGCATTTTCGGACATTTAGGTGTGCTTCTCTTTGAAAATATTTAGAGGGGATATATTGAATGTTAGCAATGCTTTATATGTTTTAATAGCATAACACTCAAAAAGAAAGGCAATCATGTGGTGTAATTAATGCCGGTATGTGTAATTCCACTTGTCGCAGCTTATGATATTTTCCTGGTTTCGCTTGGATTTTTCATTATCATGTATCAGAACCACGCGCTCATTCTGTTGGAATAAACTTTCCCTGCATTGGAAATTCTTTGTTTATTTTAACATGCATAAAAAAAAGGCGACAACAAAATATATTTTAGATTTAAAAAAATCTCAACTGTCGCATTTAATTATTTTTATATAAAATCAATTGATTTTTATCAATTTGGGATTAATGAATTGTTTACTATATAGCAAAAAGCTGTTTATAGCGGCTATAACGATATCATTTAAAACAAAATTTGTTAAAAATTTAGAATTAAAACAAAAAAAAGTCCAATTTTTTGGGGAACTCAAAGAGTATTAAAACCAATGAAATATAGTGTTTAGAAAGTAGCTGCATTTGCTCTGTAAGAACTTGTTTTGAGGACCAGTATTCAGTTACAAAAAGACTAATTTCTTAAATACTCGTTTTGTTAATAAATATTTGTAAATAATTTGTCTTTACTGTGGGTGTGCTCAGAAGCCTCTAAAACATGTTTTTGACTAATGTCCGATAAACAATAATAAGCACTTTTTGACGGTTTAAGTTCTTAGTATTAATATTTTCAACAACAATCATGGGTAATTTTTTTCTTAGTTATCTGGCTCAGTATGTCTTTTGCAGCAATAAATCAAATCCAACAAATTGACCAACTAGTTAAAGAAAATTGTGTGCGTGATGCTACTTCTAGATTATAGCCAAACCCACTTATCTGAAGCTGTCGTTTACAATAGATCCTCAATTTGTTTCAGCCCACACGCAGTAGTCTATTTTTTGGCTCTTTCTAACGAAGCGAAAAAAATCGAAGTGTCATATTTTAACTTAAAACGTAGATCAGTTTATCGGTAGTCTGAAAAAACAGTAATGTAGATATTTCTCAACAAAACTATCAATGAGTTAGTTTTGCTGTGCAATTTCCTCGATCGCTATTTACTGATATGTATTTTTTAATTTGTTTCTCAGTATTTTAAGTATTGCGACAAGGAAAACCTTTATTTTAGCATTAAAGATAATTTTATAAAAATTAATGAATTCATGTTTAATCTTTTCTTTGAGCCTTCTAAAAAAGATTTTAAGCTGTATGATGTCAAGTATTTGAGAAAAGTACTTATTCGGATGTCAATTGAATCGTAGGCGGCAGAAATTAGTTTTAAATATATTACAGCAAAAATAAAAAGCATGCTTGACTTTTTAAAGCTTAATTGCGGCGGTAATAAGTAAAGGGATGTAAGTTTAAGAAGTAAAACTTTGGAAAAAACCAGTACAAATGGTAGGAGAACCTATCCTATTTTGAGACAAGAGATAGTACTATAGTAGCCTTGATAGAGGCTGATATACGCCATAGTACAGAAAACAGTTTTAATGAAAGCCCTACATAGCATCTGAACTTAAGAGTAATTCGGGGAACCACGCCCTGCCTAAGCTTACACATTTATAATAACTGCTCTGTTAATGGGAAAATAATGTCAAATACTTTTCTCAATGTAGGTCTAGATTCCCGTTAAATTGATCAGTACTAACAAATTCGAAAAACATATTTTTATTTAAAAAAAAATATTGTTACTCTGAGGGGAATTGCCCTAACTTCCAGGCAATTCGCCTCATGTAAATAATTACATGAGTCACATAATAAAATTTGAAATAAACTTTGAGTTAAGAAAATTATATTTTGCTTGGATTTGTCTCACACTTACGGTTTTTAATACCCCAGTTTCCTTGGGTTCATTTTAACCCATTTATGCCCAATTTTTTTTTTCAACATTTTTTTTTTCAATTTTTATCTGCTTAAAACTTTTACTTGGAATGATTGGCATACATTTTATGCGTAAAATAGATCGCCGTTGCCATATTTATTAAGTTATTTAACGTTCTGTTTATAGGACACTAAGGCAGATATGTGCGCAAAATACGACCTTACTTGACTTTACTTTTCCAAAGTAACATTACAGAAGGCATCTGTGATCAATTTTAAGCAAATCTTTTAAAAATAGTTTAGTTTTAAGAAAAATAAGTTTTCAAAAAACACTTACTTTCTGTGGCTACCCATGCTGTATCGTTGCTTGACTGATTTGTCCGAAAATAGCTGTCAATAAATAAACTCTTGATGTCCAAACAGCGGCTCTAACTGGTTTTTATCAAGAAAAGGATTGTTTAACTTGTGAAAAACAGCTTTAGTAAAATGATATACCCATTACAGGTTTTTGTATGCAGTAACTAACAAGCGTTCCGTTTCTAGGCTACTGGGCACAAATGGGTTTAAATCGTTATTATTGGTAGAAATGACTCGAAAATTACTGAACGTTATTCCAGACAACTTCTTTCCATACCCCTATCTCTGAAAACAAATCCCTTGCTCCTATCACATTGAACAGGAGACAACCAGTGGGTGTTAATTATAAAAAATAATAACTAGGGCATTTGACATGGTAGGACATGTAATCCTGAATAACTCCAAGTACGTTCTACTCAAAATTATAGGACTTCCATTATATCTCTTAGCTTCTCTCGTTGTTTCAAAGATTAGCTTTCTTTTCTTTCTAATGGGGCTGAGTTAGGCTCTTTGACCTTTTGCAGATTTAGTGTGATCTTCTGATATCCTCCAGGTAATCTAGTCTTTGATGTGCCACCATTATGGCTCGGACGTCCGTGAAACGGACACTTTGACGCCCAGTTTCTACCAGATTAAGGAACTGGGCTCTCTGCGGAACAGCATTAGGAATTTAATTTTACCGAGGGCATTCAAAGCCAAACAAATACCCAAGGCATCTTTTACATGCCGCATAATCATACGACTTGCGTGCTGCCGATTTTATGCATCTCCGAACTCTATCGACTGGCCACATGGGGTCAGAGCAGCCCGGGTCCAAGGAACGGAAGGCCAAAGCCTTACCACCACGATACACAGCCGACAATAGATCGTAAAAATACACAATCACTAAATGAGGGAGAAGGGGTTAGTTTAAATAACCGTCAAAAACGAGAAGAGGAGGTAGGGGGAAATCTTCGTGACTGAATCAGGTATAAAGTCAAAAAGTAAAAGTAAATTGGTATGGCGACTTTAAAGTACTTTTTTTACATGCAAAAGCAAGAACAGAAAATTGAACAAAGGCATTTGCAAAAATTGATGTGCGTCATGATTTTATGCTTTTTACACGATACGTTATCCATTACAAATCCTATCAACATAAAAAGTGGGAAATAAACTTTAATTAATATCACTTTTTTTTGAGGGCTTCCGTTATAACAATAGAAAAACTGTTTTTTCCTACTATTTTTTTCCTCGCAATGGGCTATTTCTGTTTCTCGTTATAATTAAAAGACAAAGCTCAAAAAATGTAATTCTAAGAAATAAATTAATTTATTCATTTCTTTTGTGGTTTTTTCTCTCAAAATTTTTAATAAAATGTCAGTTCTTTTCGTTCTCTTTCTTTTAAATATTCTAACTAATACTGATAATTGCGAACAAATGTAAGAATTGCTCAGCCGCCGTAAAATTAAATTGCATAATTCATTAACTAGAGCAAAAGAAAAGAAAAGAGAAATTTCTTTGCAGCAAGACAATTTAAAGCAAATATGCAGTTCCCTTTCAAAAATAATATCTGAAACTCATTAACTTTTTCTCGTGTTTATTACGATGTTCAGATGACTGTAGAACAATTTGAGCTTCATTTCGAAATCTGAAAAAAGAAAAAAGGAAATAAATAAATGAGTTGTTATTTGGATAGTTTTCACCTGTAATTACAATACAAAGAAATTTCGTATTAGATGCCTTTGTTTAACGAATTTCTAGACTTAGCACCTCTTTTTGTAAGGAAAATAGTTTAATAATTATTTTCATATTCAAAAAAATGTCTACATAGCAACACGTATTTGCTATTAAGGAACCTTCAATGACTTTTAATAATCCAAATTTAAAGGTTAAGGTTAACGTCCGTTTGTATTAGATGCGACAGAACTACGGGCAAAAAAACCAAACAGGTCACCTACAGCATCCAGAGACTGCAGTTTCACCCTCGTGTATATTATTAGTTCGTAGTAGGTATAACAAAGCTGCTGGGATTAAATCTGTCATTTGATAAGAGTGCCTACTTTTCACACACAATTTCATTTTAATTTAGATCAATAGTGCATATAATGTAGTGCAATAATCCGCAAACCATTCCAATCTAATAATGCAATAATCCGCAAACATGGTTCGACTCCACATTGCAAAGTTTTTGTTAAATGGTAATAAACCGTAAGTTAACGTTCCTTACTAGTAGCATAAGCAAAACTACAAACAAATACCTAACAACTCGTTTTGGCTCAATGAGACTAGTGTCTTTTTTTAACCTTTGTTGGAGATCATCAATCTTCAATAGTTATAACAGAGAGAGTCAAGTTAAAGTAGAAATTGTGTGAATGAAAAAGCTTTAGATATAGCCGAAAAGACTAGAAGAAGATAGCCGGTGAATTTGACCGAATGTGATTGCAGCATGCTAAATATAGACAGCCAGGATCATCAGTTTGGAAGGTTGGTGTTTTCCCAATAAGGGCGAAACTGGTTAATGAAATATATGGGTATCTTAATAGAGCTGCGTGTATAGCCTTGTTGCTCTGTATTAGCATTGTCTTAAGGGGATAAGTAAATAGGACTTTTATGAAAATCGTGCATGCATTTTTTTTTTTCACATTGAAGGAAAATCCTACCGATTTATCCCCAAACACAAATCTACAGTGATGATGTGCGCTTAATAGCTTAATTTTGGTTATAAATGTTGTTCCACCACTTAAATTAGTAGGTAAACTTAGATTCTACATTTATAATGCCCCTCCCTACGTATCATTTTATTCAAAAAGTCTATTATTCTTCATATTTCGTTGAAAGCGCTTGCAGTAGGCCTACCAAGCATTTTATATTCATGAAAGAAATTATTTCTTTTGTCCAAAAATGTCTTTATCGCCTAAAAGGTTTCAATGAAATCAGTAATCATCGTGTCATCACAGTAAATTAGTCCCCGGTTCATAATTGTTCTTAGATAAAATGGTTTATTGTCGGCGTGATAGAAATAACAAATAAAAAATTAAACTTGCATATACCATCGTATGAAGATTATAACATGTATGCTATTTACAAATGTACAAAAATTTAAAACACACTAATGATTAGCTCTACTTTGTTAATCAACACTTTAATTTAATTCACGTAAAATTAACGAAATGTTTACAAGCGCTCTAAAACTGTCCCAATTTGAATTAAACTAAAAAGCTTAATGAGCGTCGGCCTAAACAAACATGTTTCTGCACGGAATTTACATCCCACAATTTACAAATCTAGATTTAAAGTATATTAGTTAAGTCCTAACGCACACACATCTGGAATAATATTTCATTTATTACGAACAGAAAGCTACGTGGAGCTGAATTTCACAGAAAGCATATCAAGCTGCTAATTAGATCACATTGGTTTACATTAGCAGACATCGCGAAAAGCTCAGTTGATCTCGCGTTTAATGTTACTACTAATACTCGCTGTGAGCGTTATGTTTATTCCGGACACAAGTGCAACCCTGAATTCATCCTCCGATATGCAAATTTGAGCTTGCTAATAAGAGTTGAGGATAAGTAAATTATCCTTTGTGAAGCTCACCACCATTTACTATAGCTCCCAAATAATAGATCATTATAAATCGCAATAAACATTTTGGAGCACTGAATGCGTGTTTCAAAATAATCCTCAGTTGTCTTCTTGGAAATTTAATTAATCCCATTATGGTAGATCATGGGTTTTTGAGAATATTTTATTCTAAAAGCTTAATTTATGTTGGTTATGTCTTCGTTAAAGGGTAAAGAAAATGGAGCGCACGTAAGACATCTTAACAACCATGTCGGGGATATTTATTGTAGAGCCGTGATTTTTAAATCGGTTTATCTAAACCTGTTGTGCTGCTTTTTAAAAAGGACAGATAATTAAAACTGTATTCTTCATTATTTGTTAATTGAAGTTCATAGTTAGCATTATGGTTTGATTCGACAATTACTTTCTTTTGTTTCTTTAAACTATTGAATCATGACAGTACTAATAGCTCCTAGTTAAAATAAATAGTATTACTCACACGTAAAAACTAGATTCAGCTATCTTAGACTTTCAATCCGGTAAAACAAGTTGAAACTTAATTTAACACTGATGCATTTTCAGATGAACAATGCATTAATGGATATTCATAAACTATACATTTTCCAGAAAGTCCACGTGTTCCCTTCGCGTAAAGTAATATTTTTTTTTTTAAAAAGTAATCAATTAATTGCTTATTAATCTCATTCGACCGCAGTTGGTTTCCTTTCTTATTTGACTAGGTGCCTCTGCTACCACCACATTCTACCCGATCCTCCAGGCGCGGGACCGTTTCTATGGTCCGGACCCTCTGCTTTTCTAGGGCGGTGGCGTTCAAGCTCTATGCACACTCATAGGTTGCTTAAGAGGCATAATGATTTGTTTTTTCAAAGCAAATAGTTTTCAATGCTTTTTTGTCGTAATTATAGCATCAACTTTTGCATTGGTAAAATCACAAAATAGGCATAATTAAATATAAAGTAAAATAAATTTATTCTTGAGGCCTCATTTTTCAACGTATTGCTGCTTTATCTTATCCTTCTCTCAGAATATGCGTAAAATATCCATACCTCGAGAATTGCAAAAAATATTTTAAAAGAATGAAAAGCGAGAAGTAAAATATTTTAACTAAACTTTGTTACCATGAAAATCCAAAACATGGTAAATGCTGGCATTCACCGGTGAAGGTCAACATTCACATGGCAAATGGATCAACAAAAGACTGAATACTTACGGTGAATCACCCGTGAGTGGCAACATTCTCTGTTTTTAGTCTTTGATATTTAGGAAATAAATTTTACTGCAATTTTCTGTGCCCACATTTCCACAGAATAAGAAAACAAAAAGTTAGTAACTAATTTCAAGGATTCAGAATGCATTCATTACTCCATATTTAAAAAAAAATAAGCATTAAAAATAATCCCAATTACGATAAGTAGAATTATTATAAACAATTAATATACATAACGATTGAATTGTTACCAGAATTAGACATAATCCAGTATTACAATATGATAATCCAGAAATCTTTTTCCACAAAGTGAGTATAGAATAGAATGATAGAATGGCTGTAATTATGGCACCATGCAAGCTGCATTTGGAGATAATCACATACCGATTCAATTGGTCGAAGGCCAGCTACTATCGATTAATTTTTTTCCTCCTCAACAAAAGTAATCGCCGTGTTAACTCAATTGGCCGTGAATCCTACACAGGCTAAACTCGATCGATTACTTGTGTAAGTAATTTCGATTTTGTGGCAACGAGTGAAAAAAAATGGCCATTGGGGGACTGGAGTTTGTTGTTGGTAATAAAGGCTCCGCGGCTTTTTGTTGTGGTGAAAAGGGAAAAAATGAAATATTGCTGCTGTGTGTGGTGAAGAATGAAGTTTAACCTCGCTGCTAGAAGACGTGATCGTCGATACAAATGTATCTTAAGTGCATTCTAAGACGAAGAAAGTTTTTTTTTTCTTCATAAGTTGGACTGATTCGTGACTAGAAGCATTTGCTTTTCACATACGTGGACGAAATCTGTGCCCCCTACATCCTATTTTCAGTATCGAATTCTTAGGCAATAATTGCTAGCATTCATAAAAGTAGATTCGTATAGTAGTATTATTTGGTTTAGCGCAACAATTATAGTTTTCCCATCAAAGTTATGTATTTGCAATAAATACCATAAAATATGGTATTTAATGATAAACAGTATATTTTACTGCGTAATCCGCTTAGCTTGCTTCAATATTTTTCGATTAATAGCATTTTTTATGTTGATTCATGCCAGAAAAATTGATCAGAATAAGAAAAAGACAGTCATAAGTGTTTTTTTTTTTTTTTTTTTTTCATTGTTACTTTCAAAAGGAGTTTGTTTTTTTAAATGGCTTTTTGAAGAAAATTATACCTTAAAAAAACCTAAATTTTCTGATTTAGTACATTTGTGTTACCTAAATATGATGCACTTAGGGCCCTGCTCCACATTGACGTAAAGCAGAAACGTAAAGCGGATTAAATGATGTTCCTTTGGAAAGTGCCCGGGCTTTCGGTTTCTGCCTTCGGTTTCGGTCGCGTTTTCTACTGATGTGGAGCAGGGCCCTTACTGTCTGCTCTTAAATTACGGCTGATTTAGATGTTCCAAAGGGATTAATAATGTCTCACGGGGATGAAGGTGTCGTTTGTTGAAATACATACCATTTCACTTACAATACAGCTTTTATAATTATACAGATTTGAGAACATAGAAAGAATTATGTGTGTTAAATATAACAGTCAACATCCTAAGATTTCATTAAATTTTCGCTTAAACCGTCAAATGAAAATTATTATCTAACGAGTCTGCTTGATATGTAAAATTTACTGTCAATTTATCTCAAATGCAATCGTCGTTATAACGGGGTCCCTTAAAAAATGATAATTTTCTGGCTAGTTGTAATTTTTTCTATTTATTTTTACACTTTTACACATATCATGTAAATTGTTTGAATAAAAATATTTAACTATTTATATTATAAAGTTTTAAAAGTGTTACTTGGAGCCCACTTTTAAAGCATAGTGTACAAACGTGGCCTATATATTGAAGTCACTTTTGAATTATTCAAAAGAATTAATTGCAAAACAGAAATTCTAAACATTCCTAGGTAATTCTGGTTTGCCTAAGTTCTGAAAGTAACATATCTTTAAAAAAAATAGAAAACTAAAATTTAGTAACTTTCGTGAAATAGTATAATCGTATAATTTTCTGAAGAATTCAGAAACCTTCCCAAGCAAAACCAGTCACGTTTCTGGAATAACTAAGGAACCTTGAGTAAACGTTTGTGTTCATTTATAGCAATAGCTTGGCACCTTTCTGATTTACAAGAAACGCTCTTACAG
>JAXGGA010021649.1:0-16243 GCA_038373865.1 Uloborus plumipes | reverse complement strand
ATGACGTCATTACAAGTGAGAACTTGACCTCAGGAAGAAAAATTAAATCTTTCGAAATAGCTCTTTCAAAGAGCTTTCAGATGATATATTTGAGTTTTGCAATATTTCAGTCTATGATGGAGTTTTAAGCAGTTAAACGAACGTATTTACCTGTAAAAGCGGCCATTTTGATGACGTCATCACGAAATGACCTTGACCTCCGATCAAGTGTCTCCCGGCGATTTTTTGTCCTCCTATGTGAATTTAAGCCCCACATAAAATTTCAGACTGGTATCCGGAAGTGAAATATGTTTGCACTAACTCCACGGACTACAAGCACTTCGCGCCTTCAAGATGGTGAGGAAAGTTTCAGTAAGTTCAGCTCGCTCAAAGGAAAGAAGCAGACATAGATACTCAGTTTTTAATATAAGTAGATGGCTTTTCAACAAATGAATGTTTAAAAATATTACAAGTGGCTAGCGATAAAAATACTACGTAAGTGACCCGCTTATGAGTTTCGTGTTTGATTTAGTTAAGCCTTCATTCAAAATTCTTATTATCATTGTTATTACTGTTTCATAGCAACCACGTTTTGCAACAATAAATTTCATATTTAATTATTTATTAGGCTTAATCGCTTTAAATTTGACTACTTATTAATTGATATCTTCGTTAATTAAAATCGTATAATTATATAGATTGAAACCAGTGGTTGGAAAAACTACATTTCTTTTGTAGCGAACTACAACTACAACTACTTTGTTATAAATGTAGTTAACTACAACTACAACTACTTTTTTTTAAATGTAGCGACTACAAACTACTTTTGAATTGTAGCCGCTACTTTGTTACTTTTTAAAAATAAATAAACAAAAAGCATACACCGTTTGAGGATTGACCGAAAAAATTCGAAAAGTGGTTTACCTAAATAAATTAACTCATTTGAATATGGAATAGAAATAGGAATTGTCTTTGAATTTATTTGTTACTTTTTCTTTTTGTTCCTTTTTTTTTTTTTTTGCTAAAATTTGTCCTTTTTAGATTTTTTTTTACAATTTTTACGAATGTTCGCCAAAAGAAAGGATTACAACGTTGAAAGATTGAAAGAATTCAAGCTTCAATTTTTTTTTTTTTTTAATTTCTTGCTAGGGAATATTTAGGAACATGAAAATTATTTGAAGGAATATAAAAATTATGATGCCAAATAAACCAATGACATCGAACAGATAGAATGTATTGCGTCAAAATGATGCATCTAAGATCAGCTCACATTTTTATGGATCTTATTTCTCATATTGCATCCTCTGCTGTACTCGTGCAAGATTTGCACCAGTCAAAGTCAGATAAACCTTGTTTTTTACCCTTCGTTCTCTTTTTTTTTTCATTTATTTTTTCATTTATTTTTTTTTTATTTAAAAATAATTTCCAGAACTCGCTACAAACTACTATTTTTTTGTATCGCGCTACTCACTACTCTACTTTTTTTAAAAAGTAGTGCACTACACTACAAACTACTAAAAAATGTAGCTACTACAGTAGTTTCGCTACTTGTAGCGCGCTACTTCCGAGCACTGATTGAAACTAATGAAGCCTGAAAAATTACCTATCTATTGGTACCTGGTTCGACTTTCAGTTCATTGGCGTTCAAGAGAAAGAAGCGTGACATAGAAAGAAAGATAGAAGGAAAGATAGTTAGAAAGAAAGATAGTTAGAAAGATACTCAGTTTTTAATATAAGTAGATTTTCATTTATTTATTTATTCATGGTTCTGTTTTGCTTTTTTTTTTAAATTGAAAATAAGTCGAATTAACATGTATGAAGAGCATAAAAGTTTTGACAATCAGTGGGGCCCTAAGGCGTAGAAAACTGTTTCCAATTGCTGACACCAACCGTCGGCCTCTCAGCAAAGTACAAGGATTGGTGATTTCCAATACCAGTAAGATTTCAGCCATATTGAACTCATAATATTAAAGTACCAGGGGACCGAGCCCGCTCGGTAAAAAAAAAAGAGGTTTGTAAACTTGTGTTTTTTGCTAAAATGCGAAGTACTTGTTTAGATAAACTTGAAAAGCATTTTTAAGCCTTTGGTTGCAATTACGCATTTAAAACAGCCGTAATTTGTTTTAAAAAACACAACCTTATTTAATCCATGCTCACCATAAAATCACACGCAATTTCGTTTCATTTGGCGCCGAAGACGCAGTAGGTGTTGATGAGAATGGATGCATAGTCCCTGTTCTCCAGTACGCATTTGGTTCCAGTTGGTTTTGACTTTCACTTTACTTCACACTTCAAGGTTCCCCCCGTACATACGACAACTCGTGGTTTAACCGGGATGGGGCCCTGAAGAGCGCTTTGTTCATTTTTGAACCAGGCCCTAGGGCAGAGCAAACCTTTGGCCCAGCATCCCCCAGAGGTATCGTTTCACTTGGAGGATTTTGTGACCACGAACATTTTTAACGTCCCTCAGCCATCATTAATGAAGACGGTGGATCTTTTATCGGCTGGGCTTCCTCTATATGATCGGCCCGGGACCCTCCGGTTACGAGTCCGACGACTAACCGATCGGACTACCGCGGCCCACACCCAATTCTAACTTTATTTTGATTGATCTTCTTTAAATTTCAAAAACAATAATAATTCTAACGTGTTGCCAAAACTCATTTGAAAAATACCATAAAAATTTAAATTTACGCTGATGTGATTAAATATGAAATCCATTGTTATAATAAAACGTGGTTGCTGTGAACAGTAACAATAAGAGTAATCATAAAGAAAATAGCGAAAGAAAGCTCGTCAAACTTTTAATGAAGGCACAAAAAACCGCGTTTTTACAGAAAAAACGCAGATGTAGATGAACTCAAAAACCAAAACTTTATCTAAATACAAAATTTTATCAAAATCGTTAGAGCCGTTTTCGAGATCCGAAATATATATATACCAGAAATGCTCGTCTAAATATATTAGATAGATGTAATTTTGTTTCGAAACTTAATATTTTAAGAAAATTGAATTTCATATTTATTGATTTTTTACCTGAAATATCTTACTAAACACTCTTGAGGAGGAAAAAAAGTATTTTAAAACGAACTATCACACTTTTATACTCAATTTTGAAATCGTACTTGAAAAGTAAAAAAAAATCTGATTTTTATATAATGTAAGTTACCATAAAATTGAACAGATGTCGGTGGACAATCATCACTGCTTTTATTCCATGGCTTTTGAATAAATGAAACAGCCTGTATAAGACACTTATCTAGTGAAGCCTTGCTTTAACGTTTCAACAACAATAACAATTTAACGTTGCCAAATACCATAAAATTTAAACTCGCGCTCATGTGATTAAATATGAAATCGATTGTTATAATTAAACGTCGTTGCTAAGAAACAGTAACAATGAAAGTAATCATAAAGAAAATGGTGAAATAAAAGCTTCTCAAACTTTCAATGAAGGCACAAAAAAAAACGGGTTTTTTGTGAAAACTGGCGTTTTTACAGAAAAAACGCCGACGTAGATGAACTCAAAAACCAAAACTCTATCTAAATACAAACTTTTATCGAAATCGTTAGAGCCGTTTTCGAGATCCGAAAAATAAATAAATATATATATATATATATATACATACAAGAATTGCTCGTTTAAAGATATTAGATTAGTGTATGCGGTACTTATGAGTACTGTCAGGGCATAGAGGGTTATATCCACTCGGCCACACTTACCACGCTAAAGGCCCTCGGTAGTAGAAGCGTCTACTTCATTAAGTAAACCAAAGAAGAGAAAACCATTTAATCTCGAACTAAGATTTTAAAAATAAGCAGATTCCGCTTTATCTGTCAGGAGTGGGATTCGAACCCACGATCTCAGTCGAGAACCGTGATACTCGACCGAGCATAAATTCTGACTTTTTGATGAAAAATCTGGTATGGACCCCACACTACTTCCTTTTACGTGTAAATTTCTTACTAGTTGCCTTAAGTGTTAAAAAAGTGCATGGGGTGAGCAAGGTAACAATTCAAATATTTACTCCCCTAATCTGCCACGAAACAATGCAAAAAATATTTTGCAATGGTTAATTTTCTAAACATTGCTGATTTTAATATCATTCAGTGAATTTTTCGCAAAATATCGCCAATAGCGCCAAGTTAAACCCAAATTCAGAAAATATTTTTTTCGCCAAATTTTTCGCCAACTTGGCGATATGTCGCCAAGTTGGCGTCAAACACTTGGCGACCAAAAGCTTGGCGACATATTGCCAAGTGGTCGCGCCAATTCATATCACTTGAGTCTGCATTGAAATTAACACTGATTTACCCCAAAAAGGGGTAAAACACCCCCTTGGGAACATTCAAATGCAACCACAAGAGGAGGTGCACAACTAGACCATCCTCAGAGCCTACATACCAAGCTAGAAGCTTCTACGACATATAGATTTTGAGTTATGCGACCCACATACATACATACGCACACACGTACATACAGACGTCACGAGAAAACTCGTCGTAATTAACTCGGGGGTGGTTGAAAAAAAAAATTCGGCTGCTTATATGCTGGTAGGTACATATGCACGTGCTGACAGGTCAAAAAAACTAAGGAATTTTCATTCGGGGGTGAGCAAAATCAAAATTTAGACTCAAATTTGAGTGATTTTTTTTTCGCGATCACAATACTTCCTTTACTACGTAAAAGGAAGTAAAAATGTATTTGTTGTTTTTCATTGAAGAACATTTAAATTATGGACAATGAAATGTATGTATCTGTTTTCCTCATTTTTGCATCACATTTTTTAACTTCTCCTTTTGTGTTATTATCATTTTAATTATTGATTTGCCAGTTTTTGCGTTGAATATTTCTCTTCATTAACCGACTTCAACAAAGGAGGAGGTTATACAATTCGTCGGAGAATTTTTTTTTTTTTTTTTATGTCAAAAGATTACTCGAAGACGGCTGGACCGATTTCAAAATTCTTTTTTTGTTTAAAAGAGGGGGGGGGGGGTTCCATTTGGTCCCATCATCTCGTGGTCCGGGTTTGATAACGGGAACCTGCAGAAATCGATCGAAATAGAAATCATGATCACAGTGATCGTAATAATGATAATTTTGAATGTAAGGCTTCTCTAGATTACATAATAAAATTCCATTCTATGGTCTTTTTGAAATTTGTATCTATGTATATATAAAATGTCCTGAGATAATATATGTAGAAAGCAACGCACAAGCAATACCGTTGAAGCCTCAGATTTAAAATTTGGCAGGCAGGTCCACATGATTGTGAAAGTATCTACTAAAAAAGGATTTTTCGAAATATCAATTAGTTCGGGGGAAATTAACTAAACCCCCTTAATTTTTGTGAAATAAAAACCTGTAATTGAAATTTAAAGCCCTTATTTTCGAAGGCTTCCCTCCATTTAAATCATTATTCGTACTTCATCTCAACTTTTGGCCGATAGCGAATTTTAAATTTGATATTGTTTTTGTTTCTCACGCGAATCTTCGAGGCTTTTCTCAGGTCAAATAATAATGTTTCTGTCTTTTGCTTTCACTTTTTCAAAACTGGAAGCTATGTTTTTAAGAACATCATCACAAATGCACACACAGATAGATATATGTGGATGGCCTGCGTTTTCAATCAATACTTTAAACGGATCGTTAATGACAGAAAAACATTACCTCATTTCTAAAATACATTTACACCAAAAAGAATAAAATACAAATATTTTTGAAAAAAAAATTGAACCGACTTCAAAGCTTCAATCTGCAAGTGCTCTAAAAAGTAAAAAATAATTTTATTCTTTGAACACCATCGATACTATATTTAAACATCAGTTTTGAAGTCAGCGCAAAAACTATAGGTAAAATGATGTTTACTATATTTTGCCAACATTTTTCAGAGAAACCATTGAAAACTAAGAGCTGAATATTCGTACCATTGCATAAATATGTGGTTGTCAATGTAGAGTATGCGATTAAAGAGCATGGATTCATTGAAATTTATATTTATTGTTGAATTATAGTTTCGTATTATTCTATTTAGTGTTTTTGCGCCGACTTCAAAACTGATGTTTAAAAAGGTTAGTATCATTATTTTGTTTTACGCGGTACAACTTTGTTAGTGGAAATTTTCTGATTGGCATGAAAAGCAAAGTGTAACATTAAATAAAAATATTATTGAGAAAAAAAATTGAACCGACTTCAGAACTTCAATTTGCAAGTGCTCTAAAAAGTAAAAAAAAATTTTATTCTTTGAACACCATCGATACTACATTTAAAGGGTAAAGTTTTCGTCTTGATATTTTAAGCTTTTTCTTTTCTTTTGAAACAATTTTACTGTATTTTAAATAGAATAAAGTAAACATTTTTTAATGCCTAAAAATGATTGCAACTGTAGAAAAAATTAGAATTTAAACAATAAATTTGTAATGCATAAAAAATATTTTTGGGAATGAATTAAGGTCCAGTCACAACTTCAACTATCTCAAGTTCTTATACTTCATTTAACCCTCGTGAGTTCCTTGGGGTCATATGTGATCCCAATGCAATTTCGGTTTAATATATCTTGTTAATCAACCAGTTGTTTTTAATGGCATTTTGTGGCTTTTATTCCTCTAGTTTTGTATTCAAAATAATGCTATTTTTGTGTTTTATTTTTCCCGAATTGCATTTTTTGCACACAAGACCCTTGGGGTCACTTCCCCAAAATGCCAAAACAAGAGAACGTTGCAACTTTTGTCCAAGAGAACTGGACAGAAAATGCATCGAAAAATGTCATAAGTGTTTGAGATTTACTTGCAAAAAATCATGTTTTTTCAGGTCTGTAACAGTCGTAAATAAATCTTAAATTATTGTAAGTTTTTCTCTAAAATTTTAATTTTTAATGCATAATCTAAATGTTACTTTGATTGTGTTTTTTTCTTTTTCTTTTTTTAGCATTAAGAAGTATGTGAACTTAAATAATGCATGTAACATTCAATAATCATAATAAATTAATTAAAGGACTCATTGGGGTCGTTTATGACCCCAAGGGTCTTGAGTGTAACTGAAATGGGCGGGACCAACGAGGGTTAAGGCTATGAAAGAAGGATAGCTCTTGAGATTTTATAAAATGAGAAAGATAAAAGCATCATAATACAAAAAACGTTTGTGGCTTTCAAGACATCGATGTTGGAAAATAAGGACATCGATGGTATTGATACATCGACCAAAAAACAAAAAATTGCTTACGCATTTGAATGTACAATTATTCAGTTACTCCTCATCTAAAACGCATCTTTATACCACTCAATTAGATACATCGCTTGTCTCCTAGAAAAACATTAACCGTAAGATATCGATGTCAATTAAAAAAACTTTTTTCACTGCAATATATAATTGCAACTGTTGATCAACTGTATAACTTTTTTTTTGTCGCATATTTTTATAAAACTTTTTTTTTTCTTTTTAAAAACTAAAACATCATCGAAGAAAATATCAAATGTAAAACAACGATGTTTAAAAATCATTGACAGTAAATCATCGTTAGTTATAAAAAAAAAAAATCAATTTGGTAGATATTGCAACTAGTGGTTAAAGAAAGATGAATTTCGTTTGTCGTATATTTTTATTGTTTTGTGCTGAAATGTAAAAAGGACAAAAGAAGGGAAAAAAACACTGAACGCGAAACAACGATAATTAAAAGACGTCAAAAAAAAAAAAAACTGCTAAAGCAAATTAACGACATTTCAGAAACATCAAGAGCAAAACATCGATAATAATCATAGAAATTTTTCTCCAATGAGGTTAATATTGCAACTTCTGATTAAAAATGAAAACTTTTTAATAAATATGCTATGTTTATCGTATATTTTTCTTCGGCTTTCTTTGCAAGAATATAAAACATCGACATCGAAAACAACATCGAACCCAAAACATCGATGTTGGAAAAACATCGACCCTCTCAACATCGATGTGCTAACAAAATCATCAATGTTTCCAAAACATCGAAATCGATGTAGCAGCACTAATACTACGCCACTGAGCAAAAGTGCGAGTGGAAAGTGCCTATTTTTAGCCCATTTTCCCGCTAATTATTCTTTTTTAAACTTCTCCGCTTTTTTTTTTTCTTTTTTTTTATTTAAAATATTTTCCATTGTAGCTGTCCATTTGCAGCTGCCCACCCTTGCGCCCTCTGGATATGACTATGCTAGCACTCCTTTGCTTTTAAGTATAGTTCATTTTAAACCTTCCCGAAAAAAATTTCCGGTTTGGCCGAAGCGCCGAATACCGAAGCTTCGGCTGTTGCACATATTGAAGTTTTAACATTGAGCGTGTAATAAATGCATACAATATTACACTCATCTGTGTCAATATTCTTAGTGTTACACAACAGTTCTAGCTTAATGTCTCATTTTTAAATGAGATTTACTAATTAACCCTTCACTGCACGATTTTTTATATTTTCATGAAAATAATCATTTGTTACCTTTTAAATAGACCTGAGTTCAGGAAAAATGAAGAAAAAAATTAATCTTAAAAATGTGCACCAAAAATGATGTTTTAATTGTTTGTTCTATATATGGCGCAAAGCACATGGCATATGCTTTGTATACCGATAAGTGAAATAATCTACAATGAGTTTTGTGCCATAAGTGGTATAAACAAATTTTCCACTAAGTGTATTTAAACATTTTTAGAACAAAGGAAATAATGACTAAGCACACTTCTAACGGAAATGCAGACACTCTTTCTTTCAAAAGCAAGAACTGTAATACCTAGACTAGTGCAACTAACTAGTGCATAAACATCACACTAAACTGTTATAGCAATGTTCCAGAAGGGGCACAAAGCTCAGTTTAACTGCATTTAAAAACCATAGGAATATATGAGGGTTTATTTGGTTTGTGCCAGATCTGACACACCGTGCAGTGAAGGGTTAAAGTATTTATTTTCTTTTGTACTGGTAGGTACAAGGATAGAATACATTTATATTTTTAATTGAAATAAGTAGTATGAAGCATTATTTGGAACATAAAAATCATGTTCTACAGCTAAGTTGATGCTTATAATAAAACTGACATGATCAAAGATTAAATTAGTAGAAATTAGCTGCTATTTGGGTCATTTTCAAAATTTGCTTACATTTGCTGTCCGGAGGTTAAAAAGACGATTTTGAAGCATTACTTATATTTTAAATTCAATGCGAACAATTATTTTTTGCAAGAAATACCCCCAAAAAAATTCCATCACTTAAAAAATTATTAAAATTTATTTATTTATTTTTATATAAGTCTTTAAAAATGAGAATCAATGCAAAACGCTTGTCCATTTCCAATTTTCGCAAGTTAAACTATTTTTTTTACATATTAAATTGTATAAAAAAGTACATATATCAAATTATTTTTATATATTGACCATTAGTGTACGATATTCATAATAAATATTGGCAATAATATTTTTTTTATTGAGAAAGGTAGGAATATATTTTGTCCGGCAGTTCTTGTCAAGTCCGTTACCCTAAGATTATTTTAGCTAAAAAAGGTATTTAAAGCAGTCAAAAGATAGTAACATGTATTCAGTTAACTTAACAAACTAGTGACGCAACTATTTCGTACCATTTTGTTTTCCTGAGTCGAGAAGTATTGCTGTGGCATTTCGCACAAGATTTCTTCCAGGAGCGTATTTTTATTCTTTGTCAAGTCTGTTACCAAAGATTTTAGTATTAATTTTTACTTTTTCTCAACTTTTACCCCGAAATATTGTTTATTATACAACTCTAAAAAAATGCATACTGTTGTTTAATTTTTAAATTCCACAACCTATAGCCATAATTTGACATTTTGGTTGAAATGTCAAGTCCGTTACTGGTCAAATCCGTTACCATACAGTTTTTGATCAATATTTCAATAGTCACAAACATCGTTTTAAGCTTCAGCGACGCAAATAATTTCAAATGAAGTTGGTTCTAAGCACTATGATGTAGTTTAAAAGTGAGATTTCATATTGATTTTGTATGGTAACGGACGACAATATTCCTTGCAACTTAAAGTTTTACAGCAGCATTTGAATACTTAATTATGCATCAAAGTGTACAACCAATTACTTTTTCACATACCTAAAATATGTGACAAAACATCTGTTAGTGTTTCTAAAAGAAAATAGCAAGTTGAAAAAATTACTTAAAAATTCTGAAATGCATATGGTGAAAATGACCCATTTGCATTTATATGTTAGCATTATAATAACTGTCGGCCCCGCTTAAACGAATATTCTCGGTTTCAAGAAATATTATTCGATCAAGTGGGGTATTCGTTTAAGTGGGGATCTTTAACAGTGCATCTAAGGCATGGGGAATATTCGGTTCCAGGATATTTTATTCGTATATGCGGGGTATTCGTTCATCCGTTACCCGATTAAGCGGGACCGACAGTAGCTATCTAAATATTCGTATTTTAAAATTGTTGAAGTGAAGTTTGATTTCTTAGAGTCGTGTACATGCATTCTGCCTTACTTATCATTCGGTATTTATGTTTTAAATAAATATTTAATACGTTTTAATATGGAACTGTGCTTTTTCCCAAAAAGGATCAAAATTAAAAGCAAGCTTTTCTTTTAAATAACAAATGAAATCAAAACTTAATATCTTTCATCAAAAGTGGATGTGCAAGGAATGAACACTCTCCTCATATTATGCTTGTCAAAAAAATAAATAAAAACTCAGCTCCAATTTAATTTTTGTTAGTTTTCCGAATGTTTTATAACACTGGACTATTATTTATAAGTTTGATCAATATTTACAAAATAAATTAAATTTTGTCAACATATCGATAAATTTAATAAAATCTAAAATTTTATGCCTATAACTCTATTGAATAAAATAGGACTTATTAAAAAAATGCTGGCCAAGTAGATGCTAAAATAATGATTTTTTTTTTCTTTTTTTTTTTTTTTTTTTAGTAAGTGTCAACACTAGAAATGTTTAAAGAAAGCCACATTTTACTAGATTCATTTTAAAGTAACTTAAGTTATTCATGTAATTATTAACTAAATGCAATTAAATTTAACTTATTTATATATTTCATAAGAACTTTCAAGTAAAGTAGAATATACTGTTAATTATTGAAGTTTATAGTGCCAACGGTTCAATACACACTCATTTTAACAAAATAAAATTTTCTCCTACTTTTTATTGTATTTTGTAATTGTGTAAAACTTGAAAAACAATATTTTAAGAAATTGTAATTGTAAATTGAAAATTTACAACATAAATTATTATAGGCCGAAGTAGAAGAATCACACCTCATGTGCCTCGGATTGGCCGAAGCTTCCCTCCATCTTTACTTATAACTCGCATATGCCTTTATATCGAAGTTTTCATCGTGTTCCAAAACTCTTGAGATGGCTATGGGAACTTCCTATAACTCAAACTACCAATAACTCGAAGCTTTTAGCTGGTCCCTCGGAAACTCGAGTTATCAAGACTCGAATGTATTATTAAATATCATTTGATTGAAAAAAGCATACATTTTATTTGTAAGAAAAGCAGTCGAAAACTTTGTACAATTGATGAAGTTA
The DNA here is from genome assembly GCA_038373865.1 of Uloborus plumipes. Classification (NCBI taxonomy): domain Eukaryota; kingdom Metazoa; phylum Arthropoda; class Arachnida; order Araneae; family Uloboridae; genus Uloborus; species Uloborus plumipes. The sequence continues at coordinate 4,716 of JAXGGA010021649.1, read as the reverse complement.
AAAATGCAAGACAACGTGTCTACTAGTACAAATAAAAGGTTAAAAAAGAAAGGTTAAAAAGTTTTTCTTTTTTCTAACTCTTTTTTAACCTTTTATTTGTACTTGTAGACACGTTGTCTTGCATTTTTAACTTCATACATTTTATTGTTGTAATGTTTTTTATAAATTGATGTTTGAAGTATTGTTTATTTTTTAATTTAGTATATACAGGGTGTCCACTCCAATCGTGGACCAATAGCTAATTTCTAAACCGTTAGAGATAAGCATATAGTTTATTTAGGAAAAAATCTCCAAATTATGAAAGGAATTTTGGGTCTATTCAATGTTTTTCAAAAAATCAAATTTTGAAAGAGTTACGAAATTTAAATTTTTATACAGCCCCTCAGTCCTATCAATCATATTTAGTAAAACATTCTTGACACTGTAACGTTTAAAACTAAAAAAAAATCACTCTTCCACCACAAAAATTGACCGAGTTATGACGTTTTGAAAAATCAAGATTTTGCATTGTTTCATGACGTCATCGAGAGATCGCTTAAGGGACCGTATGCGAAATCATTCAAAATCTTGATTTTTCAAAACGTCATAACTCGGTCAATTTTTGTGGTAGAGGAGTGATTTTTTTTTAGTTTTAAACGTTACAGTGTCAAGAATGTTTTACTAAATATGATTGATAGGACTGGGGGGCTGTATAAAAATTTAAATTTCGTAACTCTTTCAAAATTTAATTTTTTGAAAAACATTGAATAGACACAAAAATCCTTTCATAATTTGGAGATTTTTTCCCAAATAAACTATATGCTTATCTCTAACGGTTTAGAAATTAACTATTGGTCCACGATTGGAGTGGACACCCTGTATATTTTTTATAATAAATGCACACCTTTGTGTGCAATGTTGCAACACATTTCATGTGTCAATACTTTTTTCCTTTTGCATAGTGCTTTTAGATAATCTTATAAATTTCATAAAGAGTAAACATCTTGGTTTAAATGGCTACTTAAAATTTAAAAAAAAAAATCTATTTGAATTAAAAGGGCTCTAAAACTAACCTGCTCAACCCAGCTTCCCCTAGTTTTTTTTTTCTTCTTTTTTTTTTTTTTAACCCTCGTGGGTCCCTCCCATTTCAGTTACACTCAAGACCCTTGGGGTCATAAACGACCCCAATGCTTCCTTTAATTAATTCATTATAATTATTGAATGTTACATGCATTATTTAAGTTCACACACTTTTTAATGCTAAAAAAACAAAAAATAAAAAGATACAATTAAAGTAAAATTTAGTTTATGAATTAAAATTACAATTTTAGAGCAAAACTTACAATAACTGTAGATTTATTTACATCTGTTACAGACCTGAAAAAACATGATTTTTACAAGTGAATTTCAAACACTTATGACATTTTTCAATGCATTTTCTGTCCAGTTCTCTTGGACAAAAGTTGCAACGTCCTCTTTTTTTGGCCTTCTGGGGAAGTGACCCCAAGGGTATTGTGTGCAAAAAATGCAATTCGGGAAAAATAAAACACAATAATAGCATTATTTTGAATAGAAAACTAGAAGAATAAAAGCCACAAAATGCCATTAAAAACAAATGGTTGATTAACAAAATATATTAAACAGAAATTGCATTGGGGTCACATATGACCCCAAGGAACCCACGAGGGTTAACTGCATATCCAATTAACGAAGTGTAACTTTATCAACCATAACATGAAAATTAACTCTAAGAAATTCGGTGAAATTTTGAAATATTTTGGAAAATATTTTGGAAAATGGTGAAAAAAAAATATCCCGAGATAAATTCGTAACTGTTTCTAAAATTGAAATTATATAAAAAAAGAAAATGATGGAGGAATTGATAGTACAGTGAACTCTCGCTTATGGGCAATTCCATGCAAGTGTGGGAAAGCGTTGGAAAAATCAAATTACAGCAATGCGTCTGTTTTACATATTTTTTGGTTTAAAAATGTTAGAAGTTTATTATTTATACTAATTTTTTGTCAAGAATGTAGTATTTTTACTTTTGGCAGCACTTTGAAGTTGGAAATGGAATATTTAACTTTTGGCAAAGCAAATGGTCAATCTTTCAACTTTGGTAAGTTTCCATTTTTTTCTTTAGATAACTGTTTTAAAGGAAGAATATTGATTATTACACTTTAATTCAATATTGTAAATTGCTGAAACGAGTGTTTTCACGTAAATTAAGTGATTTATGTTACTTCAAAAATGCACTGTTCTATGTAACATAAGTTACTAAAAACATGTTAAAGTTCATGATGTGCATAAACAAAGGGCAATGCATTGTTAACAATGCTATATTTTCTATCTTATAAGTGTGTGTTAAGCAAATAGTTAAAGTTTTTTTTTAAATATTGTCTATTTAATTTTTTGTGCTACAATCAAAACATGTAACTTAAGTTACCAACATATGCAGGTAATGTAAGTTACCCAAGTAGAACTTAAATACTTGTAGTTATAAAGAAAGTAAATTGTGAAATAAACCTATGTGGTAAGTAGGAGTAATTTATGCAAGAATTCTTTTGAATTTGTACTGTATTTACTTAATTTTAATTAATCATATTTCTTAAAATGTCTCTATTTGTTAATAAGATTACAATACACCTCTATTATAAATTATATGTTTCTTTTTGGCTTTTGAGATATTAATTCTCTCTAAACAATATCACTGCATTCAGAATATTTAGGAGTAATGTACTATAAGTTATTCAAAAATGACTTCTGTTATGATTTAAAGTTATCAAATATGTTTTAGAAGTAACAAATACAAAAATATTTTATCTCTTACAGGTGAAATACATTTTATTCTGTATTAAAATGCCACTAAACTCTGCAGAAAAGATGCGCTGTAGAAGGGGTATGAGAAAACTCATGTGGATATTACAGATTTTTAAATATAAGTCCCTCTTTATGGTATTGAAATATGTTAGAAAAAGCAAAATTTATCAAAAATACTTTCTGAAGACCCGCACATTGACAATGAACCATGTAAGAACTAGAAATTAACAAACTACGGGGTTTCGTTTAGTTAAGTATTTTAAGGAACAAGAAGAAAAAACAGAGATAAAAGCTGGTATATGGTGTGTGGTAAAGTACGAAAATACATTGTATCCTTGAGTTGTGACGATTATTGAAGAAAACGAGTTTAAAATATAAGTAATGGCTGCTGTTGGAACCAATTAGAAATGGCCAGTAACAACAGATGAAATTTATAATAAGAAAGAAAGAATGATTTGAAAAATTGAATTACCTGAACTTGTTAATAGCAGCAGCCAGTATAGATTTAAGTCTTATGTTATGTAATATTTTTGATTTTTCATTGAGTTTGATATTAAATTTCTGTAAATTTAATTCATAATTGTTAATTTTCAATGTTTCGAACTAAACTTAAAAGCTGTAATTTTCATTCATTATTTTTGTAATAAAGATATGCTTGTAAGTAATTTTGTAACGTAAGTTATTGTAACATAAGTTACCCAGTTAAAAATTCCCATAATTTTTAATTTTTTAAATAAATTTTTAAATTAATGAAAATATATTCCTAAGCATTATAAGGAACTGATAAATTATGCTTCAAACAATAAAACAGCTGTAATAGAGCAGAAATTTGCCTCAGAACCAATTTTCATATTAGGGTGAGTTCTGGTAAGTGCGTCCACGGGGTAAGTGCGTCCACTGGGAATTCTATGAACACTGTCTTGAAATGGCTTCTGCAACACATCGACTATGTTAGATAACTGTCTAATGATAATTTCAATAGGTAGAATTCAGGCCTGGATTCAATAGACGAAACACAATCAGGGATAACTTAAATGTCTTCAAAATAACTCTTAAGTAAAGATTGAGAAGGTTTTGTTTCAGTTTCTCTTGTAGTCATACCAAGCAATTGAAGTCAAGAAATGCAAGTTGTTTCTTTTAAGTAATAGCTACTAATAACATACATGGGATATTTTGATCAAATACTCTAACTAAAATTGTTTATATGACGGTACGCACTTTCCCTTTCTTTAAAGTAAGGTGGGGTAAGTGCGTACCATTTTGATGGGGCAAGTGCGTACCACTATCATGAGGCATATGCGTACTATTATGCGGAGCAAGTGCGTACCATTATGATGAGGCAAGTGTGTACCATTACGTGGAAAATCCGACTCTCGTAATTCACCTTTAATTTTGCTTATAACTCTTTTATAAACCGATTATAAATCCGACGTCATTTCCATCAAGTATTTATATTAACATTAAATGCGGCATAAGATTTCAATTTTATTCATTACCTCTGAAATATATTGACTATTTAGATATCAGTTAGTAAATTTTTCGTTGAAAATAGCGATCATGAGCTATACTTAATTTAAACCAGAATGACAAATGAAGCAATGAAATTAAGTGAAACACTAAATAAGGAACCAACTGATTCAAAAAACGAAGGTGGAGTAATGAATAAATTATATTTAAGAAATTAAAGAACACCTTGTGAAAAACTATTTGAATGTACAATAAAAAAAAAAGTACAAGTATCACATCATGATCAATTATTTTCTTTTTTTTTTTGCTCTTTATTTTGTGTTTTTTCTTACTGCTGCTGATTCTAATAAGAAGAATATTTTAAAACCGTATTTAATCAAAAAAAAAGAAAGAAAAAAAAACGAATTGGTCCACTCAGGTCACCTAACGATCTACCATACAAATAGATTA
>JAXGGA010021648.1:0-16247 GCA_038373865.1 Uloborus plumipes | reverse complement strand
GTGGCTAGGGAGATCGGCCAAAGTCAGAGGAAAAAAGGGCAGGAGAAAATTTTGTGTGTTTGCATATGCTAATCATGATCACATTATAAGGGCATGATGGAAATTTTTGTGTGTTTGCATATGCTAATCATGATCACATTATAGCTGCCATAGAGGAGTTTTTTCGATCGAATCCGCCCCTCTTAAAGGACCCTAGTATCGTTCTTCGGAACAAAGGCCATGGAGATACGGTTTCCCTAGGTGTGTTGTTGGTTGAAGAGAGTGGTTTTAGTGAGTAAGGATCCCACTGTACCAGAAAACTCCTGGTCTCTTATGAAAAGTTCCTCTCCCTTGGAGAAAACAAAAAGATAATCATATAATTCACTGAAAGGGTTTATTACATAAAGTTATGAATATCATTATTTGTTGCACCAAGACGAAGTTTTATGACATTTTGAATTGCACAACAGTTTGTTATATTTGCATTTGCAGCGATTTGTTGCGCACTTCGTAGTGCAACTGCATTGAGTGTAGCCTTGGCCGCCGGTCAGCGATTGTGAAGAGGCAACGGTTCGTAACGATTTTTCTTCTGTGCCCACGGATGCCAATGTAAGTAGTTTCTCTTGCAAAATGGAAAACTCACTTCTGGAGTACAGTTGTCTGGAGTATAGTTGTTGCCTGTCAACATCTGGAACATCCTCTGTCAACATCTGGAATTCGGATGCGTACATTATCTCCAACTTTCGCAGGTGGAAATTTTGCATCTGAATTTTTTAGCATCTTGACACCTTGAGTTTGTAAGCTGGTATGGGCAGCAGACCTCTTTTTCGTGATTTCTTTTTTATTATGACACAGCCTACAGGTAATTTTTAATCCTTCGCCTGCTTCATTATTTATTCCACAAGTTGCGTGCATAACCTTTCCGCAGGATCCACATAGGACTCTAGGCAGAACTACACTCCCCAAGTAGCATACTTCGTTTTTTAAAGGTTGTAAAATGGTTATATATTAACGTTGTGACAACGGATTAAAAACGTTTAAACGTTTTTTGTGCTACCTGGGTCTTATTGACATTCTACACAGAATTCGTTCGCATTTGAAAAACGATCTCAAATCACGCGGCGATCCCTTTCATAGTTGCTGTGCTTGGAAAGCATGTACAAATTCTTGAAAATGAGTTTGATCCATACTATCACAAAAAACAAACGAATATTGAAAGGGCTTACCTATCCCGTGGGAAAGCACACTAAATCGCAATCAAAACTATTTAGTTGGTGGGCCCGTTAACACAAACGCGTTGCCAGATTCGGCCAGATTGACTTCGGCGCCCCTACCGAAGTCTTGCTTCAGCACATCGAGCATTGGCCAGAGAGTTCCGGCCACTTCGCGAAGTGGCCGGCCAAAGTAGCATTTTCGCAATTTATTTCCAGTACTTCGGACATTGGCCACACGCCCCGGCCAATGCGCGAAGTGGCCGGCCACTTCGCGAACTGGCCGGACTTCGGGCTTTGGCCGTAACATATACATAAAAGACTACTTTTGTATCCGTATGTCCGGGGTAATCTTCCAAACTACTGGACCGATTTTAACCATTTTTTCACCGTCGATAGCTGCAGTAACAGGGAGCGGGATAAGCTATAGTTTATTTCTAAAAAGCTTAGTTTTAAAAAGTTATTATGGAAAATAGTAAATTTCATGTAGTTTCCCCATTAAATGATTAAATTTTCAGTCCATTGTTGCACAAATTTGTTGCCTGGCAACAACAATATTAATAGTGATCATAATGAAAATGTGAACCAAGGCTTCACTGGAGTAAGTATGAAATTTATTGCTTTCTTAGGATTTTTAGATTCATCTGTGCCAATAATCGCTTACGGGGTAAATAAAAAGATAATTGATTTTGGCAACAGTTAGACAACAGAAAATGTTTATAGTCAAAAAATTTCTAAGTTAGGTACGTAAGATGTTTTCACCAATGTAGGCACAAGTATATAAACTAATGATGGGACTTATTTTACTTGTAATGTTTGGAAATACTTGTCTCCAGTGCGATTGATTTTACAGGGTGCGACAGAGAAACTTGCTGATTTTAATTGGATGCTAATTAGCAAGGAGTGGTTAGAAAGGAGAGGGAAGAGTCTCATTTTAAAGAGAGGATCCTGAAGTTTTATTATCTTATAGTTTAGTTGTTGCCATGCGTTGGACAAAGGAGCAACGAGCGTTCGCCGCCGAATCTAACTTTTCAAATAATCTTTCGGTGGTCGCCACTCAACGTGCCTTCCGAATGCGGTTCAAAATTCAGTCCGTTGTTCCCATTCCTGGCTGGGAATCAACTGTTTTGTGGGTGAAAACATCCAGGGAAAGTGAGAGTGTGGCAAACAGAGGCCCAGGAGGTCAACGGATTTCCAGAACCCTAGAAAACGTCGAAAAAGTGAGGGAGTCGTTTTTGCGCTCTCCCAGGCATTGGGCGCGTAAACACGCTGCTACTTTGGAGATTTTTGATTGGACACTGAGACGAATTCTTCACAACGAACTCCAGTTTCATCCCTACAAACTTGCTGTGGTTCACCAGTTGAGTGATAACGTCTCCTTGAAAGTGACGTACCGTGGCCGTCCCGCTCTTCCGATTTGACACTCTGTGACTATTTTTATGGGGGTATCTCAAATCGATCGTTTACAACGACAAGCCCCGGACCCAGCAACGCCTGAAGAACAACATCCGGCTTGCTATCACCAACATCCCAGTCGATAAATGTTGGTCCCTAAAGAGTGCAACAAAACTTCAAATCTAGGGTAGATGAGTGCATCATTAACAGGGGCCGCCATTCTTCTCGATGTAGTTTTTAAATCTAACTAATATAAAAATTCAGAATGGGTACCATATCTTATAAAAAGTAGTAAACTGATACATGAAGTACTTTTCCCTTAGTTGACTTTTCAAGTCTGCAAGTTTCTCCGCCGCACCCTGTACCAAGCTTATAACATTTCCGATTTACCTAAACATTATTTGTAGCTTGCATTTTTATTTACGGTACCGTAAAATGGGGTGTATAGGAACGGCGGGGTCAATCGGAACAAAACTTCCCGACCGTACAAAGAAATTCTTCATAAATATACTATTGGGTATTTTTCGTCGTGAATTTTTTTTTAGAAAGGTAAGATCATAGGAAGTAGGAAAAAATTACTTTTGTTAATCTGGCAACGCTACTGGCCTCTAAGGAAGGCTGCACGTGGAATGCTAGAAAACATCCCATTTTCATAGACTGCAAAACTTCATATGCAAGAACAAACCTTCTTATATTTAAAAACTAAGAGTGGTATGTTTCAATTATTCATGTATCTGAACAACAGAATACCACATTAGAATTTACATTTTTTATAAACTGTGTCATAAAAATGAAGAATTCTGAAAAATGCCATAGGAAAAAATTTACGGGGTGAATCGGAACATTTAGTTCTGTTGTTCCAATTCAAACTTATTTGAAGAAAACTGTTTGAAAAATCAAGATTCTAACCCTAATTCTTCTAATCAAGACAAGGACAAGGATTTATTACTGTTTATCCCTTCTTGTGAGCACCAGATCTTAGAATGACAAAAAGTTGCAGATTTCAAAAGATTTTTTCTCCAGGAGACTTCTTTTTACTTAAAATGCGAGGGGGAAAGTCACATAGACTTTATGTAGTAAAAGTCCAGCACACAGACAGTGATAAATAAGCGAAAAAATCTTTCAGGACAATCCCTGAAACCCAGATATTTTAAGAAACTAAAGAAAAGGCAGAGTTCATCCCAGGAGATGTTATGAAAAAACTTAAGACAAGTCACAATTGCTAGTTTTAAGGACAAGTACATATTTGTGGACAATATGAGTGACTTCCATTCATGATAAATCTTTGTATTTCAATTCAAAAGCATTTCTTGAAATTACTTTTCGTTTTTCATAAGTTCAAAATTATTTTGAAATTTTGACAAATTATAAACGTTTTCTGGTATTGAAATTATACATTTATTTGACAGTAATTATCTGTTCTCATTCTCCCCCATCAATATTACTCATATTTGTGAGACTTATTACAGGTTAAATTGAAAAAAAAAAATTTACATGTGTTCCGATTGACCCCTATCAGCGGGGTGATTCAGAACACCCATAATTTCCTATATATTGTAATAATACTTGCTCAAAATGTTTTGTCTTTGCTTGGAATATCAAAAGTAAAGCAAGACCGAAGTTTTTACCCAAAAAATCAAATTAAAAAAAAATCTTTTAACTGCTTTTTTTACAATCAAAGCTGAAAAGTGTTCCGATTCACCCCATTTTACGGTATGTAATACAGTTTTTTAGTTTGTCCAGTCAGAAAAAATTGCCATTGTTTACAGAAGTAGCCACTGTGTGTATAGATATGCACTTTAATGTTGAAAATTCATGAACGAGTGTCACTAAAACACCATACCCGGTCAGGGCCTGGTACCCGGCTAGTTACTTTTATACTTGCAAAGAACGTGAATTTTATCTTTTATTCAGAGTTGAAAGCAATCTATAATACGGCGAATCTTCCGAGTACCTAGGGCGTGGCCCTTTACCTGATTCAGAGTTACATACAAAACTGAAACACTAAAATACATTAGCATGTTATGTAGTTTAGCCTTTAGTATTAATAATAGTATTAAATATATTACTGTTATACTTGAAAAGAACGTGAATTTTATCTTTTATTCAGAGTTACATACAAACATACCCACATTTGAAACTAATAAAAGCGTATTAATTAGAGCCACAGAGGCCTAAAGGTCTATATAGGTGCCTTCCCTTAGCTCAAATTAAAGTTATTCATTTCATTTCATTTCATTATGCGCCGAAGGCGCGGGAGGGTTTGATGTGAATGGATGCAGAGTAAAGTTATTTAAGTGATTTTATGGTACGCGTCGTTTAAATAAGGTGATGATGATGTCTCGTCCAAATAAGGTTGTGTTTTTTTTTAAATAAATTACGGCTGTTTTAAATGCGTAATTGCAACCAAGGGCATAAAAATGCTTTTCAAGTAAATCTAAATAAGTACTTCGAACTTAAGAAAAAAACACGATTTTACAAACCTCTTTTTTTTTTTAAACCGAGCTGGGCTCGGTCTCCAGGTACTGTATTGTATATATTTATTCAAGGTTTAACCCATTTATGCCCAAGTTTTTTTTAACAATTTTTTTTAATTTTTATCTACTTAAAACTCTCACTTGGAATGGTTTACATACATTTTAGGCTTAAAATAGTTCGCCGTTGCCATATTTATTAAGTTATTTAACTTCCTATTTATGGGATATTTTGCAGATATGTGAGCAAAATACGACCTTACTTGACTTTACTTTTGCAAAGTAATATTACAGAAGGCATCTGTGATCAATATTAAGCAAATCACAAATCATTTTAAAATAGTTTACTTTTATGAAAAATAAGTTCGCAAAAAAACTTACCTTCTGTGGCTATCCATGCTGGATCGTTGCTTGACAGAGTTGTCTGAAAATAGTTGTCAATAAATAAACTCTGATGTCCAACTAGTGGCTGCAACTGGTTTTCTCAAGAAGGACTGTTTAACTTGTGAAAAACAGCTTTAGTAAAAGGATATACACATTACAGGTTTTTGTATGTAGTAACTAACAAGCGTCCCGTTTTTAGGCTACTGGGCATAAATGGGTTAATCGAAGAACTGAGCGGACAATATTAAGTGTGTTAAAAGAAAGCAAAGGAACGAACATGAAACAAAAAATAAAAGTCCACTCAAACATAAAAATGTCCGGTAAAAATCTTATATCTTTAAACGAGCAGTTCTTGTACTGTCTGTTTGCGTATTGTGCGCCTGGGAGCCACGGACGCTTCCATCTGAAAAAGGGGAGATAGGTTTAGGATGCGCATGCCCACTACCCGATGCCTTCAGCTTTTTTTCGCTTACTACCTCCTTGTTGCTTTTCCCCATATTTCGAGAAAGTTCGAAGAGACTTGGCGCGTGCGCAGATGCGGCAGAGGTCGCACGAAAAAATTTTAGACAGAATATGTATATTTCGGATCTCGAAAACGGCTCTAACGATTTTGACAAAATTTTGTATTCATATAAATTTTTGGTTTTTGAGTTCATCTACATCGACGTTTTTTCTGTAAAAACGCGAGTTTTCACAAAAAAACCGAATTTTTTGTGCCTTCATTAAAAGTTTGAGAAGCTTTCTTTCGCCATTTCCTATTTGATTACTAATATTGTTACCGTTTCATAGCAACCATGTTTTGTTGTAACAATAGGTTTCATATTTAATCACATCAGCGTAAATTTAAATTTTTATGGTATTTGGTAAAAGTTTTGACAACACATCAGAATTGTTATTGTGTTTGAAATATTAAAGATCGATCAAAATGAAGTTATTGTGGTGTGATTTTACGGTGCGCATCGTTGAAATAAGGTTGTGATGATGATGTCTTGTCCAAACAAGGTTGCGTTTTTGAAAATAAATTGCGGCTGCTTTAAATGCGTAACTGCAACTCGGGGCTTAAAAATGCTTTTCAAGTTTAACTAAATAAATAAGTACTTCGAACTTACGATTGTACAAACCTCTCTCTTTTTTTTTTTTTTTTTAAACCGCGCGGGGCTCGGTCGCCCAGGTACTATAATGAAAATGTGGAGACGAAAATATGTTCTTCCTATAAAATAATAGTGTGTGGAAAATGAATGAGACATGTAAATTATAATCGTTGAATGTGAATGATGTAGGTAAGTTTTTTCCTGAAAAGTATTCTTAATAAGTATTTTTTCTTCAATACATAATTTAATTAGATCAATAAACTTGATGTCACTTTGTAATTTTATCGGTATTCATAAATTATAAAGATATTAAAGCGAAAAGTGTATGTAATTTGTTTGAATGTCTCACCAATTTTTGGATAGTATCGAAATGACACTACTTGGCGTTCTAGGACTAGAAAAATTTCCGTCGTTCTTGTGCTAAGAAGTACGAGTCTAATATGTATTAAGGAATGTTCCCCTTAAATATTTACCTGCACTTTCCCAAACTCTTTTGCATCAAGTTAGACAAAACGTTTGGCTACTATAATAAATGGTTAATAATTGTAGGTAAATTGTCTGTAGTTGTGAAATCCGTTTCAAAAACAGACCTGTTACTTTAGTCAAAACATAGCTGAGTTACCTGAACTGGAAGAATCTTAGTGTCAACCGCGGTGTAGATTTTTATGGCTCTTCGTTCATCTATCTATCTTTAAACGAGCAATTCTTGTATATATACCAGGTGTGTAAGTATGAAACCGGAATTTCCCATAGGTGACGCTAGATGTCGATGTAGTTACCGACTCATCGCGTCAGCGGTGTATTGTTATTATATTGATATCCGACAAAGATTTCCAACTCACAATAACAGGAGTTTCTTTCAGTAGCATTAGTTTATTAGAGATAAACATGTCGAGTTATGTGCCAACAAATTACGATTTGCCGACATCACTAGTTTTCTGTTTTCATCTGAAGAAAAGCGCAGCCGAATCACATCGAATGCTTGTGGAGGCGTATGGTGAGCATGCTCTCAGTAAAACAAAGTGTTTCGAGTGGTTCAAACGGTTCAGAAGTGGCGATTTTGACGTGAGGAACGAAGAACGTGGAAGACCACCGAAAAAGTTTGAAGACGCTGACCTGCAAGCCTTGTTGGACGAAGACCTGGGGAAACTGTCAATACTGAACGCTACCGATAACAAATGACCAATTTGAATAGAGCTTTGAGTGCAAAACGACCAGAATACCAACAAAGACAACACGAGTTGATTTTGCTGCATGACGACGCACCAGTACACAAAGCAAAACGGGTCCAGGAAACGATAGAGTCGTTCCGTTGGGAGATTCTTTTGCATGCGGCTTACTCACCGGATCTTGCCCCTTCCGATTATTACTTGTTTGCATTGATGGGACACGCACTTGCTGAGCAGCGCTTGACTTCCTACGAAGCTGTACGAAAATGGCTCGATGACTGGTTTGCCTCAAAAGATCAACAGTTCTTTTGGTGCGGAATCCACAAGTTGCCAGAAAGATGGCAAAAATGTGTAGATAGCGACGGACAATACTTTGAATAAGGTACTTTGTATCATATCATTACAATAAACGTGTTCTTTCTGTAGAAAAATTCCGGTTTCATACTTACACACCTGGTATATAGTACCTGGGGACCGAGCCCGCTCGGTTAAAAAAAAAGAGGTTTGTAAACTCGTGTTTTTTTTTAAATACGAAGTACTTATTTAGATAAACTTGAAAAGCATTTTTAAGCCTTTGGTTGCAATTACGCTTCTAAAACAGCCGTAATTTGTTTTAAAAAACACAACCTTATTTAACATTTTGAAGCAAACATGGGACACCGGTGTCCCGCTGAACGAAACACCGATTTCCCATGAATATTTTACCTTTTACGCAGAAAGGGACACCACTGTTCTGTGCTGTATTACATAACCAGAAAATTATTAAAACGCTAAATATATTATTTTCCCCTTATTTTACCGTAAATTAATGCAGAGTAATGAACAAAGTATGAAAAATACGTTGATAAAAATTCTGCGTCAAAGGGTTAATCCATGCTCACCGTAAAATCACACCCAATTTCATTTCATTTGGCGCCGAAGGCGCGGGAGGGGTTGATGAGAATATATGCAGAGTCCCTGTTCTCCAGTACGCATTTAGTCCAGTTGGTTTTGTCTTTCACTTCACTTGACACTCCAAGGTTCCCCCCGTACATACCACAACTCGTGGTTTAACCGGGATGGGGCCTTGAAGAGCGCTCTGTTCATTTTTGAGCCAGACCCAAGGGCCGAGCAGACCCTTGGCCCAGCATTCCCCAGAGGTATCGTTTCACTTGGAGGATTTTATGACCACGAACATTTTTAACGTCCCCCAGCCACCATTAATGAAGACGGTGGATCTTTGATCGGCTGGGCTTCCTCTATATGATCAGACCGGGACCCTCTGGTTACGAGTCCGACGACTTACCGATCGGACTACAAAATCCAAAACTTTATCTAAATACAAAATTTTATCAAAATCGTTTGAGCCGTTTTCGAGATCCGAAATATATATATAAAAAATTGCTCGTCTAAAGATATTAGATGTAATTTTGTTTCGAAACTTAATATTTTAAAAATGAGTTTCATATTTATTGATTTTTTACCTGAAATATTTTACTAAACACTCTTGAGGAGGAAAAAAAGTATTTTAAAACTAACTATAACACTTTTATACTCAATTTTGAAATCGCACTTGAAAAGTAAAGTAATCTGATTTTTATGTATACTATAAGTTACCATAAAATTCAATAGATGTCGGTGGACAATTACCACTGCTTTTATCCCAACAGCTTGTTATCTAGTGAAGCCTTGCTTTAACGTTTCAAAAACAATAACAATTTAACGTTGCCAAATACCATAAATTGAACTTGCGCTGATGTAATTAAATATGAAATCCAATTGTTATAACAAAACGTGGTCGCCACGGAAACAGTAACAATGAAAGTAATCATAAAGAAAATGGCGTAATAAAAGCTTCTCAAACTTTTAATGAAGGCACAAAAAAAACCGGGTTTTTTGTGAAAACTCGCGTTTTTACAGAAGAAACGCCGACGTAGATGAACTCAGAAACCAAAACTCTATCTAAATACAAATTTTTATCGAAATCGTTAGAGCCGTTTTCGAGATCCGAAAAATAAATAAATAAATAAATAAATATGTAAATATATAGTACCTGGCGACCGAGTCTCGCTCGGTTAAAAAAAAAGAGGTTTGTAAAATCGTGTGTTTTTCTAAAATTCGAAGTACTTATTTAGATGAACTTTGGTACAACTTTGATGTACACCCCCCCCCCCAAAAAAAATTAAGCGCCAAATCTGGCACTCCCTACGGACTTTTTAGGGTTGCTGTTTCTTTTTTTGTGGTTGCCAATTTAGGTTTTTTCAGCTTTTAGTTTTGCAGTTGCCAAATTTGGTATTTTCTTGTATTTTGTAGCATTTTCTGAGTTTTTTTTAAAGTTTTGTGGCAACAGCGCAAGTTTGTTGCGCCAAAAACAGGTATTTTTCTTGGCAAGAAAAAAAAGTCGTCAAATTTCCGATTGGGGGGGGGGGGTACATCAAAGTAGTTCCGCATTTTTAGGCCGTTAGTTGCAATTACGCATTTAAAACAGCCGGAATTCAAGTGAAACACGGTTGATCGCAACTCACCAATGCAATCACAAATCCCCCAATTTGGATTCAAGTGAAACGTTACAATCGCTACGAGATGCTATTCTATCTTAATTCGACTTCCAGTAGCGATTGCAATTGTGGTCTATATTGCGATCGCCTCGAAGCGATTGCAATGGTGTTTCACTTGAATTCGGCCCCAAATTAACTTTATTGTGATCAATCTCTTCAAAAACGATAACAATTTTAACATGTTGCCGAAACTCTTTTGCCCAATACCATAAAAATTTTTATTTACGCTGATACATTACCATCGCAGGCCCGGACTGGCCATAGTCTTGACCGGGGGATATCCTGGTGCACCCTCCCGAACGACGCCCTTCTACTGTTTTCACAATGTGTTTGCTTTTTTTTTTTGATGCATACTGGGCTTTCTATATCTTATAAGAAACGCTATCTCATGCTCTCCTAAAGGCTGTTGAGTAGGCGCCCTTTCGTAAGCAGGGAAAGCAGTTCACTGCGCTCCGCTATCTACTGTAGCTCATCTTTGCTCCCTGAAGTCACTATCCCTGCACTCCCGAGAACAAAAGCAGACCCTCGTTGTTTCCCAGAATCTCCTGGGCGTTTCCTCAATAAAAAAGGGATGTGAAAGTGACAGCACATATCAATGGTCAAGAATACGAGTAGAACATTAAGAAAAGTGCCAATTTGGATTCTAGAACTTAATTTATTGCCAGTTAAAAAGTTAATTTGTTTCATATACTTTAACGATTTATATGTAATTAGCTATAAAATGTTAGTTTATTATTTGGGTATTTTCTGTAACTTCGGAATATCAACATGTCATAGATACTAATCGAGATGTTTGCAAAAGATAATGTACATTGGGTAATATTAAGGCAAAAATAACAATCGCAAGAAATGATGCATTTACGTTTATTTTTAAACATTGAATCACGTGTTTCAAAAAATATAAATGAGCATGAATAGAAGAGACAACAGGAGAGCAATATCTGCATGTACCAAGATTAAAATTTTCACATCAGAATGGATTTTTTAGTTTCGCAGACATTACTTCCAGTGTAAATATTCATTTCCGCCCTAACTGATGTTTTCTAATGAAGCACGTGCAAAGAGCAAAATCCAATTGAAAGTTCCTATTGTGATATCATGGAATTAAAAGTAAGATTTTAAAGTCTTAAAAAATAATAATGAATTTTAAATAAATAAATAAATAATAATTAAAAAAAAACACGCTTTTGTATTTACGGGTTTTTTTGAAATGTCCATTTTAAATTCTTAAAGTATACTGTGGAGGCTAAATCGGCGCCCTTCAACTCAGCCTTCCCACGCCCTTTGGACCACCCAGTCCGGCCCTGTACCATCGAAACTCCGATTTTGAGTTTCGGTGGTAACGGCTGATGTGATTAAATATGAAATACATTGTTATAATTAAACGTAGTTGCCATGAAACAGTAACAATGAAAATAATCATAAAGAAAATGGCGAAAAGAAAGCTTCTCAAACTTTCAATGAAGGCACAGAAAAAAAAACGGGTTTTTTGTGAAAACTCGCGTTTTACAGAAAAAACGCCGACGTAGATGAACTCAAAAACCAAAACTCTATTTAAATACAAAATTGTATCGAAATCGTTAGAGCCGTTTTCGAGATCCGAAATATAAATAAATAAATAAATATATGTACAAGAATTGCTCGTTTAAAGATATTAGATAATATTTATTTCGGATCTCGAAAACGGCTCTAACGATTTCGATAAAACTTGGTATTTAGATGGAGTTTTGGTTTCTGAGTTCATCTACGTCGGCGTTTTTTCTGTAAAAACGCCAGTTTTCACAAAAAAACCCGTTTTTTGTGCCTTCATTAAGTAAGTTTGAGACGCTTTTTTTAGCGCCATTTTCTTTATGATTATTATCAATTGTTACTGTTTCATTTCAACGACGTTTTAATTTAACAATGGATTTCATAGTTAATCACATCAGCGCGAGTTTAAATTTTATGGTATTTGGTATTGTTATTGTTTTTTGAAATGTTAAAGCAAGGCTTCACTAGATAGTCTTATACAGGCTGTTTCATTTATTCAAAAGCCATGGGATAAAAGCAGTGGTGATTGTCCAGCGACATTTATTCAATTTTATGGTAACTTACACGATATAAAAATCGGATTATTTTACTTTTCAAATACGATTTAAAAATTAAGTATAAAAGTGTTACAGTTTGTTTTCGAACACTTTTTTTCCTCCTCAAGAGTGTTTAGTAAGATATTTCAGGTAAAAAATCAATAAATACGAAACTCAATTTTCTTAAAATATTAAGTTTCAAAACAAAATTACATCTATCTAATATCTTTAGACGAGCAATTCTTGTATATATGCACAAAAAACTCCGTTTTTTGTGCCTTCATTAGAAGTTTGACGAGCTTTGTTTCGCCATTTTCTTTATGATTACTCTTATTGTTACTGTTTCATAGCAACCACGTTTTATAATAACAATGGATTTCATATTTAATCACATCAGCGTAAATTTAAATTTTTATGGTATTTGGCAACACGTTAGAATTTTATTGTTTTTGAAATTTAAAAGAGATCGATCAAGAGAAAGTTAGAATTGATTGTGGGCCGCGGTAGTCCGATCGGTAAGTCGTCGGACTCGTAACCAGAGGGTCCCGGTCCGATCATATAGAGGAAAGGCCATCCGATCATAAATCCACCGTCTTCATTAATGGTGGCTGGGGGACGTTAAAAATGTTCGTGGTCATAAAATACTCCAAGTGAAACGATACCTCTGAGGGATGCTGGGCCAAGGGTTTGCTCGGCCCTTGGGCCTGGTTCAAAAATGAACAGAGCGTTCTTCAAGGCCTCATCCCGGTTAAACTACGAGTTGTGGTATGTACGGGGGGAACCTTGGAGTGTGAAGTCAAGTGAAAGTCAAAACCAACTGGAACCAAATGCGTACTGGAGAACATAGACTCTGCATCCATTCTCATCAACCCCTCCCGCGCTTTAGGCGCCAAATGAAATGAAATTGGGTGTGATTTTACGGTGAGCATGGATTAAATAAGGTTGTGTTTTTTAAAACAAATTACGGGTGTTTTAAAAGCATAATTGCAACCAAAGGCTTAAAAATACTTTTCAAGTTTATCTAAATAAGGACTTCGCATTTTAGAAAAAAACACGAGTTTACAAACCTCTTTTTTTTTTAACCGAGCGGGCTCGGTCCCCAGGTACCATAGGCGGACTTAGGCTGTTCATTCTGGGGGTGCGGAATACCGGGGCCCGGGGGGGGGGAGAGTACAGGCCGTGCCTGGGGGTTTGACCTGCGGGATCGGGGGGGTATTCCACAGGTCAAGCTAGGCTCCGGGGCATTCTTTCAGAAAATATTCTTTTTTTTTTTTTTTGAGTTTAATCATCATTATGGTTGTTTCGAAGTAAAAGAAACTAAGAATGTAACCAATGAATACCCAACTGCAGTGAATACGATTTTTCTA
This sequence comes from Uloborus plumipes, assembly GCA_038373865.1. Taxonomy (NCBI): domain Eukaryota; kingdom Metazoa; phylum Arthropoda; class Arachnida; order Araneae; family Uloboridae; genus Uloborus; species Uloborus plumipes. The sequence continues at coordinate 2,574 of JAXGGA010021648.1, read as the reverse complement.
TAATACGGCCCCCACTGGATAATATATAATTATTTGATTTATGTAATGATTTATTTGCAATTATTCTTTCCCTTTTTTTAAATGGATAAAAATACTGTTAGTTTTAATATGATGTTGATATTATTGAGCAACATTTGCTCGAAAAAAGGTACGAAAATAGGAATTTATTAACATGACTCTTGTCTAAAATGAATTTAAGGAACATAAACTATTACAAAGCTCAAAATACAAATATAATTCTTTAAACAATACTAATAAAATAATAGAGTGAAATTATTGCAATAAAAATAAATACATAAAAAATAACTTTAAAGAACTTCAAAAGTAGTTCAATAGTGATAGTAACAAGCTGAGACTCACCTTCATCGAATCCGGAAGTAGTTGGTGGAAAGCTGGAAATTTTTTTATAATACTTCCCTCCAAAACTTTTTTCAAAATTGAAATTATTTATGCTACCTTTGATGACGCTGGAGGATCAAGACTCCTCTGGGAAACTTACTGAAACTTAAATTCTAAACACGCAATTTCAGGCTATCTTTAGTCACGTTAAAGGAATTGAGAAGACTCGGGGCATCTCTCTTGAAATATTTTGACACTGAAGCACAACTCAGGATATATTTCTTCATGATAGAGTAAAAGAAAAGATGAGTTTTTTTTTTAAACTGAAGTCTCATTTAAGTTACCTTTGGGAAGTAAAAGTCAAGACCCTCCCCTGAAAGATTTTCGATATATAGATGCGAAATTTCGCGTTCTCTTTGGAGACGTGAAGACACAAAAAGTGGTTAAGGATATCCTTCCGAAAATTTTCAAAATTGAAACCTTAAGCCATCTTTACTTTAGACCATCTTTGGTAGTAACGTTAGCAAGGACTCTCTCCCGAAATGTTTCGAAATTAATATGTTTTAAAAACATTTTTATTTAGGTTATCTTTAATACCGTCAAGAGAAGATGCAGGATTCGGGCGCTGTGCCCCGAAATTTTGCGGTATTGAAGCTTCAAGAATGCAATTTTAAGCTCTATTTTTTGAAACTGAAGGTTCAAAATTTTACTTTTAGCAGAGGTGCTCATTACCCCCAAGAGCAAAAACTTATCATCCAAGAATTCCACGAAGATCCCTCTAAAAACGAGAGCCACACGTGAAAGAAGAAGAAAACAAAACCTTTTAAAAATGCCCCTTAAAAATAATTCAATAGCGCCGCTTACGCCATGATTCTTGATAGGAACAACTGCTTTTAGGCTTTGTCTGACAACATTTATGATAAAAAAAGGATTTAGGGACTCTTCCGGAAATTTTTGGGCATAGAGACTGTAATTCGGGAGCTCTCTCTTTTTTAAAAGCACATTTTAGAGCTAAAGACTGTAGAAAATTAAGGGGGATATCAACTACCGTTAACTGTTTGAATTTTAAATCTCTAAAATGCCATTTGAGGCAATGTTTGACCAAGGTATTGAAGAAGAAGCGGGAAAAGAACTCTCTTCCGAAAATTTTTGGATATTGAAGTCTTGAAACTGCAATTAAATTAAACTTTGTAAAAGCGAAATTTTAAGATCTCTTTGAACTCTTTAAGGGGGGTCAAGAGATTTCTTTGAATTCATGCTTGGCGGATATACGGGCCTCGACATCCTACCCTAAACCCGCCACTTTTAGGCACTCTATTCTTTAATTTCACCACTGGTAAAGAGATTGAAAATTACGTGCCCCTTCTAGCTCGGCCGGCTTGGACTTCTACCTTTTTTCGATTTTTTTTTCTTTTTTTGTTTGTTTTGTTTTGTTCAGCTGAAAACTTGGAAATTATTCGGGAAAAAACTAAAAACCGAAAATGATTGCACTTTATTTTAAATTTCCTGCTGGGAGGAATACTTACACTGTAGTTTAAATTTCTTGCTGGGGAGGAATGATTATACTTTATTTTAACTTTATTGAGTGTAGCATTATTTTAAAGACTCTTATTTCCTGACTGACTAGAAAAAAAGGGGGAATGAGAAGAAAGAGAGGAACGTAATTTGCTGACGAATAATCTACTTGTGTTGAATATTTTTCATTTAAAGATTTCTATTCAAATTGATTAGGATTTTTTCTATGCGTTTTCTAATTGAAATATCTTCATTTTCCCATGATACGTTCTTTTTTCTCTTGAGTAAAGCGCAAGGGCTACCTGACCCTCTTGGGTTGCACCACTGCCTGGTACCATCTAACGAATTATTATTAGCAATAATTATTTATTTATTTATGTATTTCAAGCTAAAAGAAGGAAAAAAATTTAAGAGTAAACTTAAACCGAATAATAATAACTACCATTATTAAAAAAAAAGTCGAATATTTTTTCGGGGGGGGGGGGGGGTTTCGAGAGTATACTGTATTAATTTTTGAAATAATCTTCCAGCAAGAATTTTCTATCCAGTCACGCATTTTTATTTATTTATTTGAGTAAGGGAAAAGAATTTCAAACTAGCTGTGTGATGAAAAATTTTTATTTTAATTTTTTTCGTAAAGTCCGGCCAAAATGTTGGGGGTGCGGCGCACCCCCTGGCACCCCGTAAGTCCGCCTATGCCAGGTACTTTAATTTAAGAAG
>JAXGGA010021647.1:0-16247 GCA_038373865.1 Uloborus plumipes | reverse complement strand
TCTAAGAAACTGGAGAGGACTTTGCGCCAAATATGGCAAATCCCTAGCGGAATGAATACTCGGATGACTTACCGTAGAATGATTGATGAACTTGAAGATGGGGAAAACGCGCGGCTCTTAAGCCCCGAAAGTGACCGCGTGTCCAGAGAAAATGGCGATTTCCCGGATTTTCCGCCCGGCCTGACTCTTACCTAAATCCAACAGGCCTCTTTGCGGTGGATTAGCACTTCCCCCGATGCAGAGGCTCCTCAACCCCTTTGCGTCAAGGCAACTGCTCTTCTCAAAACCAAAACCCCGTGGAATATCTTTCGAACTTCCTTTGTTCTGAGACCTAATTTAAAATTCTGTAGAAGGTTTTTTTCTTCTATTTTATGTGTTGCATTAAAGAAGAGCTTTTCTTCTTTTTATCTAAAGTGCGCCAGGTAGATCCTCTCTAAGCCATTGATTTTTAAACTTCTCATTGCTTAAAATGTTTTGCCGGGAAGGAAGAGTATTTTGAAATGGGAATAAAAGGAAAATTTCTTTCTCACTGCTAAGTCTTGTCAATATCCAACTGTTACAAATAATTAAATTCATTGAAAAGATACATAAATTTGCAACTTCTTGAATCCTACACTAAAAAAAGGGAATCTTTGGAAAATAATGGGTTGCTGTTGTTGTTGTTGTCGTGCGCATGTCAGGTGCATAGTGCAAAAAGTTTATATTCTCCTTCGAATACTAGCGAGTGTTTCGTTTTTTTTTTTTTTGTTTTTTTTTTCTATGACTGTACACCTTTAACCCTACACTGCATGATTTTTTATTTTTCTTAGAAAAAAATATATGTGTTTTTCAATGTAATAAGAAAACATGGAAACATATTAAAAAAAAATTAACTTCAAATTTTCACCACTTTCTAATTAAAAATAGTTTTGTTGCCAAATGGCTACACCATGCATTCAACAGATAAAAATGATTTTAAATGATAGTCTTGAAATTAGTTTTTTTTTCGTAAAAAAAAATAGAGGAATTGAACATTTGGAGCACTGAAGAAAATAAATACCTTTGTGCGAAAGATGTAGAGTTTAAATCCAACGTTAAAAATGCACAAATATACAGGTATACTGCAGACACGTGTTTCGGGGCTACAAGGAGAACCTTTTTCAATACAAGAAGTGTGAGCTTTAGGATAAAGAATCATGCGATAAAAGTTAATGATGATTCTTCATCCTGAAGCTCACACTTCTTGTATTGAAAAAGGGGCTCCTTGTAGCCCCGAAACACGTGTCTGCAGTATACCTGTATATTTGTGCATTTTTAACGTTGGATTTAAACTGTACATTTAGTGCACTGTACTCTTGTAATCCTTTACATTTTGACATTTTACATCATTGTTTATTTGTACTGTGTTCTTTTCAATGATCCATTCTGTCAAATCTGATACAGTAGAGAACCAATTATCCGGGATGTTTGGGACCACAGCTATCCCGGATAACTGAATTTCCCGGTTTTCTGGATCGCTACGAAGCGATATTTGCCAATTGTTTATAAAACTCAAGTTACTATAACAAATAGTAATGCATCTTAAAATCTGAAGAGAAAACGATCCAGAAGTGCTTATAGATATTACAATATTAAAATTTTCTGAGCTATATGCCACTTATAAGGTATTTATGAAGAAACCGTTCATATTCATTTAGGTATTTCAAAAGAAAAAAAAAAAAGCTCTTCACTTTTTAGAAATTGCCGAAAATGCGTATTTTGAAAAGTGGCGGAAAATCGACAAATGTTGCCGGTTTTCTGGTTTCCCGGTATTTTGGTTCCCAGATAAAAGGTTCTGTACTGTATCTTTTGGAGGCTCTCTCGCGCAAGCTTTTTTGTTTTTTTTGGTTTGTAACTCTAGTTCCTCTGTAGCTAATGATCTTCCTCTTTTTAATACGCTTTTATCAATTTCACATGTCCCCAAAATTTTCCCCAACCCTATTATGCTTTCTATTTTCATCCCTCTTTTAATTTAATTTTATTTTTTAAATATTATTTATTTCTTCTTTTAAATATTATTTATTTATTTTTAAAAATATTTTTGTTTATTTTTTTAAATTATAACTATTATTTTTTTTATTATTAATTTTTTTGCAGTACTAATTATGCGCAGAGTGGAATCGCTTTTTTACCCTTCCAGGCATTCTAAGTGCACACACAAAAAATAAATAAATAAACAAATAATAATAAAGAAGTAATTTAAATTAAAAAATAAATTAATGAATAATTTATATTGAAAACAGTCAATAAAAAATTTAATTAATAAACAATTTTAAAAATAAAAAAAAATTAACAAACAATTTAAATAAATAAATAAATTAGTTTACCCCCGTTATAGTTACCCCGTAGTTATGGCGCAACTTGCGCCATAATTCCCCTTGTGGGCACCCCTGTTGCTGTGCTCAGCACTTCGAGTTAGCTTCGCATCAATAAAAAAGTTTGCTTAAGCGAGTCGTTTAAAATCAAACCCAGTTACATCCATTTCTCAAAATACATAGTTCCGAAGGCGGAATTATGAATTTAAAGGGGTTTTGACTTAAGAGCCTTACTTTATATTTACTTCTTATTGGAATCTAGTGGTTTTTGATCCACTGCTTTTAAGCCATTGGTATAAAGGAGCTTTTAAACTTATATTTTTTTAAATAAAAATATTTTTCACAAAAAGTGGATTAATGGGTGTTGATGCTAAACGACTCAACTATAGTGATTTTTCCTTTCTAAAATAAGTACAGTGCACTCCAGATTATTCGCGGAATTGGGTGGCACGAGTATCGCGGGTAACGAAAATCGCGGATAATCCGAAACAAGCATAAAATAAGAGGTAAAGAAGATAAAAAATGCCTTTTGCTTAGAAATAATTGCATCCCACTCAAAACGTGATACGTACAAACAGTGACGATAGGTACAGCATAAAAAATGATTTGTATTTGAGGTTCTCAATCGTACAAAATCTATAAAGATGTGGTACGTACAAAAACGCCCAAGTAAAATAATTTATTGAATGAAGTACACTGCACTCTTGGTTGAAAAGTGTTAAGAAAAAAAAAATTGTGCTTTTTCGAAAAAATTTGTTAATAGTGTTTGTTCCTGTCCCAAGACCCTCGCGGATAATCGAGAGTTTACTGTAATTGATTTTAGTCAAACACTGAGCGAAATTGCGTAAAAGAATACAAATTACATAAAGGCTTGAGGGAGAGAAAGAAAAGAAAAGCCTTACTACAAAAAACCCTTTAGAAGGATACATACAGATAAAAAATTTTACTCTAATAAATCAAGATCAATATTAGTGTATAATATATTTATTCCCGTTATCAGTTACAGTGACATCACCAAAGATAAGAAATATATATAGAGATTTAATCATAGTTATCCCTGCTCGTTTTTCCGCCTAACGAGGGTTAAAGGACGCTGTCTCACAACATATAAATTGGTGATAGATCTCCATTTATTTGTGCTGGCAGTATAAATAATGCGTACGCCATTAATTCTTTGTCTTACATATTGTTACTTTCTAGTCAGTGAGAAAATATTAGTTTCTGGATCTAGTACTGATTGTATAGGGTGTTAAAATGCTGAAATATCCACTGCATCCAGAAATCATGTTTTTTGACATTTTATAACTAAAAATGTATTAATAAAACGGAAAAAAATAAAAAAGTGAAAATTTATTTGAATTTTGACGTTTTGACTTCAAATTATGCTTTTCGCAATGATGAATTTGCAATAGGTGTTACAGTCATAGGAATGAAAAAAAACAAAAAAACTTTATTATTCGGCTGCTATACCAACCAAGAAAAAAAAGAAAGCTTCTTGTCTGACATGGATCAACGTTTTCTTTAAAACTATTTTAGTAAAATTTTGATAAGGGGCCATATACAAAGTGAAATGAACACAAAGTCTGAATTTCCAAATGAGAACCCCTACTTTTGCGACGTAATTAGGTTAGTGAGGCAAAAAGCAGCCAGGATACTAAGCGGCATTACATTACAAAAAGTAGAATAAAAGATATGAACAAAAAGAGATTTAGGGACCACCACCACATACAAAATGCTACTTTCAAGGTCAAAGCTTACTGATCAACGCAAACAAATCATTTTTTTTTCCTGGAATTCACCAAAGCTTCTCGCTATAACACGCTAACTTCAAGTTATAAAATAAAAATGTTCGAGTTTTTTAAAAGTTATAATTTTTTTACAACTTGCAAAAAAAACCGTACGGATATAGGTCAAGGGTGGAAAATGCAACATTCCGTCATTTTAATTAAAACAAAGACGGTCGCATATTTTTCTCTATTCATAAACGCAGCCAGAACATACTATTCTGGAGAGGGGTTATGTTTTAAACGTGATTTCATTAAAATAAACTACTGTAATAGGATTGGTTATTGCCAATCCTAATACAGTAGTTATGTTAAAAACAATGGTGTAACTCTAAAAAGGGGCCGAGTCGCCGCAGATTCTTTCCGGCTATCCTTTCTGGATTTCACATGTTTCTATTCCTGTCAATTTCCTGTGAAAATCGAGTATTTGTTAAAATTTTTGTGAATTGTTGCATGAGCACAAATTTGTCACTGTTGTGCAAAAAATTGATTTATCTAACCTGTTTCAAAAAGTATAGTCAGCGGTTTTTTAAGCATTTCACTTTCAACGTATAATTACAGTTAAAAACTACATACTGAATAAAAATATTGAGTTTATTCCTGTAACTGGTAGATAAACATATTCCTCTTTCTATAGATAGAAGTCTATTTTAATTGAGTGATGTGTAGGTAATGAAAAAAATATTGAGTCTGTTATATTAAAATAAATCATATGATGCAGAAATGCAACAGTGGGAAGTCAAGGGTTAAACGTAGGAATTTGATTCCAACGGGTTGAAGCATCTGAGCTAGGGAAGTTGGCACAAACTATTTTAGATAATGATTGGGATATCACTTATATCTCCACAACAGACATCTACTTTTCTCGCTTCACATGAAAATATCATTACTATTATTCAAAAAATTTACTTACAGCTTAAAGATCAAGACACTTTACACATGTCGATGAAGCAAATGTGACGCCTCTAAAAGATCCAGTATCACTCGCAACCGGGTCACCACTTTCCACTCCGTCTAAGTTCTTTATTAGGGGGAGCTGACTTGTTCAATATTTTGGTTCCAAAAGCGTGAACGTGGTAAACGTAGTATCTGTATAAATCATCAGATGCATTACTTGATTGATGTTAGACCATGTCAGTCCAAGAGCTGCTATTCAGTTTAAGAAATAAGTTCTGTTGTCAGATTTGAGCAAAGTGACTTTTTACTTAAAGTTCTCATCAGTTATTTTTTAAGACGTAGCAATCAGTTTCCATAGTATTGTATTTTAAAGTGAGTGCTTCAAGCAAGGCTTAATCCAAACACATCTTGGAACTCTAATGTCGGGCAGGTCAACTTGTCCTCTGAAGAAGTTTTACAGCATCTGTATTATTGATTAACGTTGTGGAAGAGTTAGTCACCTCATCCGTTATTTAAAAAGCTTATGCTTTAGTAGTGACTTTTACTTTTTTTTTATTTGCAAAATAGCGGTTATTAGAAAAAAAAAAGGCTACGGCTAGAGATGCAAAAAACCCGTTGTTTTTGAGAGCTGGGAAAAAACCGGGGAATTTTGGGGAATAAACCCGGAATTTTGGGGAACATTGGGAATTTTGAATGTAAACAAACATAGTAATTTTTAACATAGTTGTTACACCTAATGTGTGAGTAAAAAATAAAGACTTCGTCATTATTTGAGTTAAAAATGCGACAGCTTTCAAAACAGTACTGTTATTAAGTGTCACAACATTTGAAGCTCTTAAAAAAAGGAGAAAGAGAAAAAAAATAATGCTGAGAAAAAATTTTAATTTGATAAAAACCGCTCAGACAACCCTGTCTATTGGAACAAAGTAAATAACGTGATGTTTTAAAGGAGGTTAAATATGTGACATACATTGAAAAAACTTTTATGTTAGTCATTCAAAAAAAAACGTTTTGTTTGTTATATTATATTTTGAAATATTTTTCTGATAAGCAATGCCATATACTGCAAAACATAACCATACGAAATATCTTTTGAATGTATCTAATTAAGTTAATAAATACAATTTCAAAACCAGAATTTCTCAACACTTTGAAAATTCCCAAAACTCCCGGGAATTTTCAAAATTCCCTTCCCGAAAAACCCGGTATTTTCCCGGGAATAAACTGGTTTTTTCCACTCGTTGCATCTCCAGCTACGGCTCATAAAAGCCTTCTACTCGCAGTTGGTGTAAAGAAGAGTTTCCTTGTCTTGGTCTTTATTACAAACTCCAAATTAGATCTTAATAGCATACTGATAACAAAGCCACAATGCTTAGTTTCCCAAAGTGACTTGGACTCCCAAAAACTCCAAACACTCCATTCTCAAATCTTTGATAGTCATCTTTAATTAGCGAAAACATTTAAACCCAACCCTTAATTCCATTTCCCTCCTCAATTACTCCGCAAAACCCGATTCTTCTTCTCTGACTGATGGAATGAACGTGATTGAATGACTGAACATGAAAGATGGAGTGAACGTAACTGAGTGATTGAACGTGACTGATGAAATGAACGTGATTGCGTAATTAAACATGACTGGTAGAATGAACGTGATTGATGAAATGAACGTCATTGAACGTGATTGATGAAATGAACGTCATTGAATGATTGAACGTGACTGATAGGACGAACGTGTTTGGTTTACTGAACGGTCTTGAGTGTTTGAACGTGATTGCATATTTGAACCTGACTGATGATATGAACGTGATTGAGTGATTGAATGTGATTTATTTAATGAACGTGAGTGACTGATTTAATCAAACTAATTTAACAATGATGAAAGTTCTCATCAGTTACTTTTCACGACGTAGCTATGTTTCCATAATACTGCATTTTAAAGTGCTTCAAATAAGGTTGAATCCAAATATCTGAAACCATAATGTCGGTATATTGAAAACATAATGTCGGTCCTCTCAAGGAGTTCTACAGAATCTGTGTTATTGATTAACGTTTAACGTTAAGGGAGTAAGTTAGTCATCTCATCCGTTATTTAACTGATAAAGTTTATGCTTCAGCAGTGACTTTTACTTTTTTCTTATTTGCAAAATAGCGGTCGTTAGAAAAAAAAAAAAGGCTACGGCTCATAAAAGCCGAACTCTACTTGCAGCTGGCTCAAAGAAAAGTTTCCCAGTCTTACTCTTTATTACAAACTCCAAATTAGATCTTAACAGCATTCCAATAACAAAGCCACAATGCTTAGTTTCCCAAAGCTACTTGGACTCCCAAAAACTCCAAATGATGACAATCAAAGAATTGAGAATGCTCAATTCTTTGATTGTCATCTTTAATTAGCGAAAACATTTAAACCCTACCCTTAATTCCATTTCCCGCCTCAATTACTCCGCAATACCCGATTCTTCGTCTCTGACTGATGGAATGAACGTGATTGAATGACTGAACATGACAGATGGAGTGAAAGTAATTGAGTGATTGAACGTGACTGATGAAATGAACGTGATTGCGTAATTAAACATGACTGGTAGAATGAACGTGATTGATGAAATGAACGTCATTGAATGATTGAACGTGACTGATAGGACGAACGTGTTTGGTTTACTGAACGGTCTTGAGTGTTTGAACGTGATTGCATATTTGAACGTGACTGATGATATGAACGTGATTGAGTGATTGAATGTGATTTATTTAATGAACGTGAGTGATTGATTTAATTAAACTAATTTAACAATGATGAAAGTTCTCATCAGTTATTTTTCACGACGTAGCTATGTTTCCATAATACTGCATTTTAAAGTGCTTCAAATAAGGTTGAATCCAAATATCTGAAACCATAATGTCGGTATATTGAAAACATAATGTCTGTCCTCTCAAGGAGTTCTACAGAATCTGTGTTATTGATTAACGTTTGACGTTAAGGGAGTAAGTTAGTCATCTCATCCGTTATTTAACTGATAAAGTTTATGCTTTAGCAGTGACTTTTACTTTTTTCTTATTTGCAAAATAGCGGTCGTTAGAAAAAAAAAAAAAAACAGGCTACGGCCAGGGCCAGATTACCAATTAGGCACAGTAGGCACGTGCCTAGGGCCTACGAAGGCCAAAGGGCCTACGAAGACCAAAGGTCTTAGGGCTTTGGAAAAAAATATATTGAAATAAAAATACCCCAAAAACTTATAAACATTTTTATATTATATAGTGAAGGTCAAAATAATATATGTAAATACAAACACACAAAAAATACGAATACAAAACGTTTGGTTTACTAAGTACATCCTAAAATAACTCCTTTTTTCGGGATTTTGACACAGCGAATTCATGTATTATATCTTCAAAATTAATGCCGCGAGCGACATCACTTTCAATACACAGAAGGCCCAATGACGAACTTCTCTCTTGACCGCATAAAATTTTTTATAATCTTCAACTTGGAGAATGATCTTTCTCCTTCTGCATTTGAACCCAATATCGACAGGTATATGCGCAATGCAATATTAACATTTGGGAAACTTGACACAAGTTTATCCTTTATTTGTAATTTGAAAAGCCTTTTTCTATCGTAGTGTTTACATATTAACCCATTAATGCCTAGCGTCCCTTTTTAGGGACAGTCCAAAAAGTGTTTGAATTGACCAAAAATGAACATTTCAACCAAACAATAGTACTCAATTATTACTTTGGTGTTGTTTCAATTCATTATTAACAAATTGCACCACATAACCATTGTAAAGTGGGTTCGGTAGCCGTGTAACCAGTATACAAAAAATCTTTGGAAAAAATGTCAGGCATTAATGGGTTAACTTATTACACAACTGAGCTACTAAAACAAAAGACCTTAGCAGCAGGGAAACCCTCTCGATCGCGCGCAAGCGTTTGGTGGTGGGCATGGAAACGTGGCCAACTGGTGTCAAACGCAAGTGCCCGTCCGAGAGGAAAGTCTTGTCATGTTCATGTACTAAAACCCTGGAATTCTGCAGGAAAATTGGTAGACATAAAAGTTGCTTTGTTGCAGATAAACTCAATTCTGGAATTATGTCTATTGAAAATGGCTCTATGAAAAATAAAAACATTAAAATCACAAAATAAAATAATGTTATTTTACCGCATCATCACATTTTCGGATTTATATCTACAACAAAATTATTACTTAATATTAGCGGTCAATTTCAGTTAAAAAAATTTTTTTGGGGCCTACACTGCTGGAGTGCCTAGGGCCTACGACACCCTTAATCCGGCCCTGGCTACGGCTCATAAAAGTCGAACTCTACTTGCAGCTGGCTCAAAGAAAAGTTTCCCAGTCTTACTCTTTATTACAAACTCCAAATTAGATCTTAACAGCATTCCAATAACAAAGCCACAATGCTTAGTTTCCCAAAGCGACTTGGACTCCCAAAAACTCCAAACATTCCATTCTCACTTCTGATTGTCATCTTTAATTAGCGAAAACATTTCAACCCAACCCTTAATTCTATTTCCCTCCTCAATTACTCCGCAAAACCCGATTCTTCCCCTTCATTTCACACGGACTAATGCCGATCCCGTCTGCCGAGTTCCCGCCATATTTGCCAGCCATAACTCATTAAGCGTGTCTTTTTCAGCGAGGGCCAGAATTCTCGCAATTGCTTTTCCGCGAGAACGAATTGTAATTAATCAATTAATGAGATCGTCTCTGAACTGAAAATGAATTGTCAGTTATCTCCGCTTGAACAGCCAACTAAAGTTGCGCTGGCTGGAGTAGGGATTTATATAAATGGGTTTCTTTTAGGTGGCCCGGAGATTTCGGATGGTGAAGAAGAAGGATGATTCTGTGTGTGTTAACGTGTATGGTTTCCGTTCTTTCGTTCGTTTGCCGCTTGAAATTATGAAAGGAACTGTTTTATAGACTTTTTACCCGAAAGTACTAGTCAACGCTTTTGAAACATGTCAATTTTTGGTAATACTCTCATTGATTGTTGAATGGAATAATTTCATTGATGTCATTTAACTAGCTGTCGTGGCCGTTACGAAAATTTCTTCTACATCTATCTTATGAATTCCGGTTACAAAATAAAATACGTACTCGTAACAAACTACAAAATAAAATACGTATAATTAAATAGCGCGAAAACGATTTTTTTTCCACCCTCCCCCTGGGGCGATTGGTGCCAAAATTTAATCGATGCTTGCTTCCATATTGGGTTAGCGTTATTCCAAATTTCATTCAGATCGCAGCAATATTTCTCGAGATACAGCAGGTGCAATAACAAAATAAGCACTTTTGATTACACGACCCCTCTTTAAGCGATTGACACAAAAATTGAATCAGCTTTTGTACTCTTTAACGTCTACTTGAGTACCGATTTTTGGTGTATTTCGTTCATTACTTCTCGAGATATAGCAGTCACATTAAATAAGAAGATCGCTCGATTGCTCCACTCCCCTTCGAGATATTGACACATAAAGTGAAACAGCATCTGTACTCAATAGTGTCTACCTATGGACCAATTTTCGTTTGATTCCGCCTGTTACTTCCTGAGATATAGCAATCACCCACGCGCAGAACACGTGCGATTGCTCCACCCCCTTCAAGATATTGACACAGAAATTGAATCAACGCCTGTACTCAGTAGGGTCTACCTATGGACCAATTTTCGTTTGATTCCGCCGGTTACTTCCTGAGATATATCAATCACCCACGCGCAGAACACGTGAGATTGCTCCACCCCCCTTCAAGATATTGACACACAAATTGAATCAACACCTGTACTCAGTAGGGTCTACCTATGGACCGATTTTTGTTTGATTCCGCCGGTTACTTCCTGAGATATAGCAATCACCCTCGCTCAGAGCACGTGTGATTGCTCCACCCCCCTTGGAGAAATTCGCTAAAAAAGTCAGGTGCACCAGTTCACATGGTGGTACAGTCATAGAAAAAAAGAAAAACGAAACATTCGCTCGTATTCGAAGACTATTAACACTAGAGACACGTGTACTATGTTATTTTTTCAGGAATTATGTGTTCTATACATTTCTATTAGTAAATTGTTGTTAAGGGGTCGTCTTCATATAAAAATCGGCATCCACTTTAAAATTTTCTATGAAAATCCTCCTTTTTTATCGCATATTTGTGATCAACAACATCATTTAACTTTGTATACCAAATCGTTTTAAATTTGCTCCAGCCGTTGCTTGACAATTGAACTGAGAAAAAACCGTCCCGTAATGTAGGGTTTTCTCTTCCAAATTTCAAAAAATGTTATAACGTTAACAAAATCCGAGAATTTTTAATTAATTACGAAAAGTAAACGTGTTATTGCGAGTAGCTTTAGGTAATTTAATCGAAAAAAATGATTTGTCTACTCTTTGTAAATTTCGACCTTGAAAGTAACATTTTAAATGTGATGGTTGTTCTTAAATCTTTGGTAGGGCATAACTTTTGTTCTACTGGTCCTAAAGTGATGTCGCTTGGTACCCAGCGTACTTTTGGCCCTCCGTACCAAATTATGTAACCAAATGTATGGGTTCCTATTTGAAAATTCAGACTTTGAGTTCATTTCACTTGGTAGATAGCCCCTTATCAAAATTTTACTCACATAGTTTTAAAGAAGACTTTAATCCATGTCAGAAGACACCTTTCTTTTGTTTTTGGCAAGTATAGCATCCGAATAATTCAGAGTGTTTCGTTTTTTTTTCTATGACTACATATGTGCAAAAATTTTGTTCGATTTCATGCAGTAGTTTTTGCTCTAGCGCGGCCACAAAAACTGGTCACACACATACAGACTCACACACACACACAGACACACACACACATAGACACACACACACATACACACACACACACACACACACACACACACACACACACACACACACACACACACACACACACACACACACACACACACACACACACACACACACATAGATAGACATTTTCCAAAAATGATCGAAATGGACTCAGCGCACCTTAAAACGTGCAAATCCGTCAAAATTCGACATTCGAAAATTTTCACGAATTCAATACTTTCTTCTATATATTAGATATAGAAGAAAGTAAAAATGAAGTGCATTGTACATTTGAAGAAAATTAAAACAAACGGTTAAAAAATTGTATTCCTCATTTCACTGTGTTTATTACTTTTAAATGTAATTTCACTTAGACTCATTAATTTGTAACTGCATTTTCAGCTGTTGCCAAAATTCATGAAATAGGTTTGGCAACAGCTGAAACTGGGGTTTTTTCCGCTTTAACAGCCAAGGAGAGTTAACTATGAGCACTCTGTGTTCATTGTTGAACTTACAGTACCTTGTAGTACCTTAATCTCGCCTCTAACTATTCTTCTTTTTCTACTTTCATCGCAAACTTGATGAGAACACTGAAGTCAGTTGCAATAGTGTATCATAATTCTATAAAGCGATCCAAGATATCACCACAGTCAGCAAAAAAAGTCAAGTGACTTTTAATGAAACCTGATGGACTCGAAAACATGAATATTTCCATTAGTTTTAAAGACATACACTCGTCTACAATATTTGCTCCAGAACTCTTGGAAAGTTCAAGCAGTGGTTTATTTGTGGTCCCTGCCAATTTTGGTCAAAATCCTACTTAATCTGCGGTTTTGGAAAGGAAATTGTTTCGCTCTACCAATAGCGTGTTTTACTTGTTTTTAGCCTACTTTCCCGTTAAAAATAAAAGAAAGACGAAAAAAGTATTAAAAGTAGCTTAATGCATCTAAAAAATATCGCCAAGTCCAAAAAATATCGCCAAGTTAAAAAAAATATCGCCAAGTCCAAAAAATATCGCCAAGTTAAAAAAATAAAAAGGTAAAATGAATATCGAAAAATTAAAAATTTGAAAGTAGGGTATTGAGATGGGGAATTTGTGCGTCGGTCGGTCGGTCTGTCGGTCGGTCTGTCTGTCCCCCCCTAATAACTTTTGAATGAACATTCCGATTTGGACAAACTTTTTTTTGTTGGAAAGATCTCGGCGAGTACAGCTCATTCTCATATTTGATTTTTTGATTTGAACAATTTTTGGTTCAACTTTGAGCCGTTCAAAAAACCGGTCCCGCGATACTAACTTTTTAATGAACAGTCCGATTTGAACAAACTTTTTTTTGTTGGAAAGAACTTTTCAAGGGTACTTCATTCCCGTATTTACATTTCCGATTTGAACAATTTTTCGTTCAACATTGAACCGCTCAATCAAGCTGTCACCCCTAATAACTTTTGAATGAACAGTCCGATTTAAACAAACTTTTTTTTGTTTGAAGCATCTCGGCAAGGATACTTTATTACCGTATTTAAAATTTCAATTTGAACACTTTTGGTTCAACATTGAACCGTTTAAGCAACCTTTCTCCACCTAATAAATTTTGAGTGAACAGTCCGAATGGAATAAATTTTTTTTTGTTCGAAAGATCTCAGCGAGTGCAGCTCATTCCCATATTTGATTTTTCGATTTGGACAATTTTTGGTTCAACTTTGAACCGTTCAAAAAACCGGTCCCGCGATGCTAACTTTTGGGTGAACAATCCGATTTGAACAAACTTTTTTTTGTTCGAAAGATCTTTTCAAGGATACTTCATTCCCGTATCTACATTTTCGATTTGAACAATTTTTCGTTCAACATTGAACCGCTCAATCAAGCTGTCACCCCTAATAACTTTTGAGTGAACCGTCCGAATGGAATAAACTTTTTTTTGTTTGAAAGATCTCGGAGAGGCTTTCCCATACATTCCCATATTTCGCTTTTTGATTTGAACCATTTTTCGTTCAATATTGAACCGTTCAGAAAAAAAATTAACATTAAGCGTCTACGGGGAATTTAAGTTGAATGTTGATCCTGAACTTAAAGTCGGATTTCCTTCAAACTAACTTTGTAAGAAAATGGTTTTGATAAATAATGTTTGTAACGTACTTTTCTGAGTAATCTTCTGTGAGGACTCTGATTCCGACTCCGACTCCGCAAACATGGCGGAAATGCAGGCTCAGAAAAAAAATTACTGACTGTGCAGACGATTTTTTGTTTATTTATTCATTTGTTTTATTTTATTTATTATTATTATCATTATTTTTTGGCAGACGATGTTTTTTTTTGTAACAAAAATTTTTCATTCACGAGAACATTTTATTCTTTATTTATATTTAACAACTGGCAACAGATTAAAAGTGAAATTCGAGACATTTTATTAACGGACGAGTTTTTTTTTTCTTTTTTTTTTTTCTTTCTTTGATAAAATGTGTTTTGATGCTCTTTGTACTTTTATTTATTTATTTTATTATTATTATTATTATTATTATTATTTTTTTTTTTGAAAACGATGGAGGATTTTTTCTACGGAGGAACTGTAACAGTTACACTCTTTAAAAGGTGCGACAAAACTTTATTTATTCGTTAATTGCTTTTTACGTGTCTATTTCATCTGATGAAAGGGGTATATTTGCTTTTCGAAATCATCTCTAAGTGCTAAAAAGGTACGTTTGACATAATTTTAAGTCTCAAATAATAAAGAGAATAATGATCAGATGCGAGAATGCCGATGTCGATGTACGGGAAAGTAGGCTCGTTTAGTTCTTGACAGAACTTCTTGTTGTTATTGAAATCTGCATTTTTTATAGATTTTTTATCCTTTCCAGTTCGAAGGGACTGAAAGATATATTTTTTGACTTGCTATATGCTCACAGAGCTTTGAATAGAAAGTTTAGTGAATTTAATGTGATTTCTGTCTTGTAGACAGAGAATGCACACTATACATTTGGACTTAAACTACCCTGACTGATCCAAGTCACAAATTAAAAATTTAGAGCTACTTACTGCTGTTGGATTTTAGCGTTTTCATGTCCGTTTTTACGGACTGATGTTTATAACCTGACTGCTGAATACGAAAACCTACTATTTGTCCGAATAAAATTCCAAATTATTTTCCTACCTCTTAAAATATGTCTTCTGCTAGCCTACGATAAGCTAAAATCTTTCGACAGAACACGAATGTTTCTCCAATTACATCTCCCTCGCAAATTTCAAGAGGGATGTTCAAGATTAGCTCTTCATGTCGCTTCAAATTCGCTGAGAAAAAGTCTTTATTGGATATATAAATACCAAGTGATAAATAAAACTGGTACTTGAACAAAGGAATTATATTGATAGATTACGTTGATATAGCACAGGGTTGACGACACATTTTTTTTCTTTATTCAAACGGGATTATATCAAATGTAATTTTACATGTCAGTCATTTTTAGAATTTAAATATTCTTCCTAAAGTTTTTTTCTTTTCTATTTTCAGAGAAATAGTTACCACATCATGAAAAAAAAAAGACTATAAGTGCAGCTGGTAATCAAAGTATGTCGTTTTCTTTATTTTTAACTAACTAAAAGTGTTCGCTTAAATTTCAAATTAGTGTTGAAAAATTCGCTAAAGCGTTTTTTTTTTGGTTAGAGCTGATTCCAGAGAGAATTTTCATCTCTGTTATTAGAACTTCCTTAATTTTATTAAAAGAAAATCAATTGCGCGCTAAGAAAATTACAAAACATGACTGATCTAGTTGGAATATTAAAAACAGCGTGCTAAAGTTCTTCTTGTCGTCATGGTAGTACGATGGAAACAATTATGGGAACTTTTATTTCGGTCAAATTCAATCGTAATTGTATAATGGCGATTTCATTTTTTACCTACGTAACCGAAATAAAAGATCCTATAATTCTCCATAGTACCATGACGACAAGGCGAACTTTAGCACGCTGTTTTCGTTTTTTTTTCTTTTCTTTTTTACGTTTTTTTTTCTTTTCTTTTTTTTTTTTTTTTTGTCCTAAAAAATTCTCCGAAAATCGATTTTCTGAGCCTTCTGAAACAAGATTCCCCCTTAACAAATATCGTCATTTGTTTGTCCCGATCATGATACTGTAAGTCACATTACAGTCTCTTGGTAAAATGTTTTCCTGATAAACGAAAAAATAAAATTAAATGAAAACGAGCAACACTGTGTCCTGTCGATTTTGTACCTCAAGTCATTGCTCTTTCTCAATGTCAGACTAACGTAAGTCACATTATCGTTGCTTATCAGGAGAGCACAGAAGCATTTGTCGGATGCATGCCAAGGATGGAACTTGCGCTCTTTTAACACTGCTAAATTATTTTGAAGGAATTCCTACAGTGCCCGCCGTTTATTAAAATCACATTCGTTCTAAGGACATTTG